>JACCPG010003383.1:0-39471 GCA_016069955.1 Drepana arcuata
CCTCTCGATGTTTTCCTTTACCGAAAAGCTCGTTGTGACAAATCACTCTTCTTAAGTTCAGAAAACCTCTATGGTAGGTACAGTACAACTACTCGGACCACCACGGCTTTTACAGATTTATACATACATCTACAAAAGCTACGATAGTAGCACGTCAGGGTAAAAATTCTGATCCCAGTAGTTAGTGGACACAGTATGTCTACTGTAGGTACGGATAACGGAGAGCACAATTTAAAAAAAGCTCTCAAAACGGAAACATATGCATAAGAACAAAAAATGTACTATGCGTTATACAAATCACTCATCCAGTTAATGGAGTATTAGCGAATTGAATAGCGTGTATCAATGGCTCCCCATTGTTATGGCGCACGGCCCATTTAACCTACCTTATCAATCGGTAACGCTCAGCGCAAGGGGCGGAGGTCAATGCACTACATAGGTACGGTTCGTATACCTACTCTGTTGTTGTTAGCTTTCAGATACGGCCCGTTATCGAAGATACGCGGCTTTAATAACAACGATAAATAAATGTGGGTTATGTGAAAGTAACAAGTAGGTTGGTATTGTAAAGCGTTTTAGGTACAATTGTTTTCTTAATGAGCTGTTTTTGGTAGATACATAATTTTGTACTCTACTCTATCTTGTTCGTCCGTAAAGTATATTGTTAAACTAAGTACCTACCCTAGAGTACCCTAGAGATTTACCTAAAGTATATCGTTTTTACTTAACTAAATCTTTTGTGTTCTTAACACAGAATCATATCAGACACGCCAGAGTGACCCTTCGTGTAGCAAGTGTCCGTAGGCACACGGATTTATGTCTCATTTTTATAGTATATCATAGGTATATAATTTCACCTACATGCCGTGCCCAAGAGTTACTAGGTCGACTATTATAGGCTTAGTATCTACTTTGAATCCCAAGAATAATATTTTTATGCGTCCATGATTTTATGTTAGTAAGAAGTAATAAAATCATAGTTTAATGTCATTTCTAAAATGTATCTCTAAAGCAAATTTATTTTGATATAAATATGTACATACTTTATACCTATATTTACATTACCTTTTACTAAATGTTTCTATCAGATACATATGACATACTATAGGTATATGTTTATGTACTATTGTAAACTATCCTTGTACAGTCTTAAAGCACCGCTTTCATATTTCCATGGTCCTAGGTATGCCAGGTCAACTAAGGAAACGTATTTACAATAATTACAGGTCATTTCGGATGTCGTGGGCGTATAGTTACGTAACGGCTCATAATTCTAAGCGGCCAATTACCATTCAATCGATTTTATTATTTATGATTTAATAACGCACTTTGAACAGTTATTTCATAGGTGCAGTGCATCAAATAAACATGAACAAATCGCTTCTCATTTCATGGCTAATTATCCTCACGAACTATTATAATTAGTGTAGTATCTATTGACATTTGACACTCGGATGAAACGAGAATATTGAGTGTATACACACGCAGTGACACTTTCAGGGTTCATAATGTCACGCTTTGTTTGTACGCAGTTACGAAACTGTGTGTATTGTGTTAGAGCTCTCTAAAGCAGACCTCACGGCAGTGTGGTGAGATCCGTGTGGCACAGGTACGCTCCCAGAGATGAGAGTCGTGCGAAATATAATCCGTCTCATTAGGTTCAAAGGAAATGTTCGCTTTCTTTGTGTACCTACAATGAATCGCCGATCGAAAGTTCATCGTGCACGAGTACAATGGACGGACACGATGACATCGGCGCGGACTCTTATCGAGCATCTCTAGCTGACTCACTGCCCATACAATTCTTTTAATTATTATAATTTCGTAGTCAAACTCATCCGCGCGATAACTGGCCGGCTGGAGTGAAAGTATTCTGTATTAATCACACGCTCACCTATGGTCGCAGCGCAAGTTCAATGCCTTGATTATGACTGTTATTTAAATTATATTATTTTGCTTTCTTACGCGATGAATGGTTTGTGCAGGTGTGTTGTAATCGCATTAATTCTACAGCATTTTAACGTTTATTCTCTCTCAAGTGCTTAACGAATTGTCAATGACTGTCGCTATCATAGCGCAATCTTTAGGGTGAGATGCATACTCTAATTAGGTGTTATGTAAAACTTTCTTTCGTTGGAAACTCCTCTTGCGTTCCGTGAATTGACTGTCCATATATGTAGTAAAGAAAACAGCTTTTGTTGAATTTGTATTAGGTGACGTCCAGATGTTAACGAGAGATAAGTTAGGTAATTACGTTTCTATTGGTACATTGTCTGCATGACTAATTTGATATTGGAGAAATGACAATCGAAATGGACTCGATTTATAATCACGAACTACAGTGAGGTTTCGGTAATAGAGCTAGTATACCGGAGACGTAATAGACGATGGCGTAATATCCAGTAAATAAGCTAAGTTATCGCCTATAATTACATCTGTTACAGTCGCTTATTTCCTCTGCTGCCTACGATACGAGCTGGATGCGTTGCCAATAGGCCCTAAATTCAAGATATCATATTCTTGCAATACAATACTCCCTAATAATTGTGCAACTTTTTGAAGTTATATCAATGTTCCTTACGAAAGTTTGTGAAGAAACCCACATTCGGTTTATTTCTCTAAGCATAGTTTTGGGAAAAAATTGTTCCAGATAATATTTTGCTGTGTAGAAATTGTTTATTAGTTTTGTAGTTCAACGCTTACTAACCATCAATTCACTTCAATGAAGTTTTCAAGTTACTGAAAGGAAATCGAAAGTATAGAAAAGCAACATGATCTAAATCTTATTTTGTGTAGTACAGCTCGAAGTTCCCTTGACCTGTTCCGAACAAAGAGTTGCCGATTAAACAATCATTTAAATCGCTCAATGAGACCATCAAGATATGCCTGTATTGTGATTTTGATCGATTGAATGTGTTATTAAATCGAGTATTGTATCGTCGTATGTAAACATGGGGAAACAATTGCCTGTTGTCGATTGTCATCAAAACTTTTCTGTGATTGTGAATTTAGCCAAACATTTTACCACTATTTTCTGTCTGTGAATGAGTCTGAAGTGAAATATCTCTTGAATGACGAGCACTATCGATCTAGTAAGTTAACAATACGTAACATATAAAAGTGTTCGTAGTTCTATACTAACTTTGAAGAATTCTATTTATTTGTCACTCTTCTTACTCGTACCAGAAATTTGCAGTGGAAATAGTACTATTACTAGGTGCATCATATGCAAGCCACAACACTTGGTAGAGAAAGTTATATCGGGTAATACCGCATATGGCATTTAAAGCTATAACCTATGCTGTTTAATTTATCTGGCATTGAATTTCGGTTTTTTCTGCGCGCAAAATAAAAGCAGTGTCGCAAAAGTACCTACCACTTATTTAGGATTAGTTTTGTGTAACAATTAGACGTGACATCGCGAGTGAGGGATTGCTAGAAGCCATGTAACGGTGGTGTGTGGGCCGCTTACGGCACAGGCAATGAAGATAACAAGGTTAACGGAGCGGGCGCCTCACTAGAATGCCAAAATATATTGTCCACGTGAAAACACGAAGCTATCCCACATTGTTCGTTAGTCACTCCTCTTAATGTTGGTCTGTTACGATGTTCATGTAAGATGTAAGCCGGTTGCTTGAATTTACAACTCTCGTTTATTTCATACAAAGTAGATTAAAAAAAAAAATACAATGACCGTTTACAAAATTGGCGTCATTGAAATTTGGAATAATATAGCAATAGTTTCGCTTACAGAAAATATAATGTCAATGAATGCTCATTATTCGTATTATATAAATAAATATTGCTTAAACTTGTAGATTCACGTTTATACAAACGGAAACTATTCTAATAAATTGCCCTCCTTGAACTTTATTGGTTCTACATGACCTAACATACGCGGGATGCCGCGGCAGCAGCAAGCGAGGACCTACTATAGCGAATTACTACTGATTTACCAGTACATGTGCGTTTCAGCTTCCATAAACACTTCCTTATTATAAGACCGCTAATGATTTCAACGACCTTTGAACATGTACTTTATTGTTAAACACAAAATTGTGAAGAAGTGTAATTGTTCACAGGGTACTTCCGTGAGAATGTTATGGAGTTATTGGTAAGCGACGAAACAAATGTGGAAAATTTATGAAAGCATGTGTTGGCGGTAGGGATTTGACGCTGAATGGCATGTTGGTCTGTACCATGCCGTTGCTGCAGTTGAGCATCTCACGGGCCGACCAGAGGAGATATGGCGAAAGTTTTCGGCCACTCCACGAAGTTTCTCGCCACCGCCTCATTGTTGCACCAGTACGTAATTCGCGCTCCGTTTGTACTAGAATAATCTTGTTGATTGATAGAGGTATTATATGATGATGAGGTTCCAGGAAAGGTTGCTTTGTCACAACTCTGGTACGACCACTGATAATTTGTTAAAGATATGCTTTGCCTATTACGATATGTAATTGAAAAAGTATGTTGCGTAACGCGACTTTAAGAGAAATTGCTAGACCACGCCTTTAGTCGCTAACATTGCTCTAGGCGTTTTTGTTTATTCAACATGGGCATTGAAATCTTTTTTTTTCATTTCGACCGACGACCTTTCCAATTGTATGGTTTAATCCAAGCAACAGATTAAATCTCTGTAATATTCTATGTAAAATCGTTCAACGGACCAGTGTGAAATGCTAGCGAGACTGACAGAAGTGCACAACATGAAGAAGTGATTCTATGAATTGTATACCATTCATGCGAAGCTATTACACTCTAATTGGGCGATTTGACGATTATTCAGTCGATATTTGAGTGTTAGAAATCTCCACATTGCTATAATGTAAAACAAAAGTAGTACATGGGAGAATAATTATGTTTTCCAATCAGTGGAAAGGATTTATTACAGGCGAAATTGGCACAAAGACCCTCGTTGAACGAATATTGTATCGAATCTGCCGGGTCGCAATTGTTTTGATTAATATTTATTGTACAGTATATTGAAGTGAGTTGCAAACACTTCAAGCATATAAGTATGTAACTTAGGTATAGTCATTAGCTCGATGCGTACCTACTGCTGTCTCATTAACTGGTAATGAAGCATATTAAAGAAGCTAATAACGTACTTGTAAGTTATGTAAACACGTAATAGGCAATAACTTTCACTACATTAGAGTGGAGATTAGATCGCCAAAAGTTCGCAAATGAATACTTTTTGTGCTCCAGATAGCAAAGTCACGCCACGGCAATAACTTATTGGGCTGTGTTGTCTGCGCCAAGGTCATAAAACCGGATAATATTGGTATTACAATACTGTACTTTCGTGCTCGATCAACGAAAGCGAATGCGATGCCTGTTTCGGCGACAACTTTCTGTGAATATTCGAACCACTTTTTGTCTTTCCAAATTGAAATCTCGATAAAACATCAATTGTATGCGAGTGGATATTTTGGCCAGGTCCGCTTTCCTGGGTTGCGTAATCGCCGACCGAAGGGTGTGCACGATAAGGCAAAGAAAAGGCCTTTATTTAGTGCGTAGGTGTTTTTATGGGACCCGTCGTAGGTTCGTATGAAGCACTTAAGCAGGTAAAATGTATCTTGTCGTCGACGCTGCTCGTGGCGTGGGCAAATCAGAGTAAAATTATACGATGCCTTGGAATTTAGACATTCCGATTGTTTGTTTAAAGCAACCAAATATTGTTAGTATTCTGGCACTAAAACAATAACAATTATACCGTAAGTACGCAGGGTAGCCGTGATTAAAGGTCTGTACCATGGTAGATATTTAAAAAAATAGTACCTATAATGATTTCTTACGCGGCAACCTGGAGTTCCTTAAGAAGAATGTGAAAAGATTCCTGCAGGGCCGGCATCGCACGTGCGATGCGGTTTTATTGTTACAAGCGGTTAGCGCTTACCATCAGGAAACCAAAACCAGCATGCTTGTTTACAACCTAAAAGAGGTAAAGAAAAATTTGCTGGAGCAAAAAAATAATTTGTTCATCATTCGCCCACCACAGGACGGATTTTTCAGGGCAAACAAGCATGCGGCCCACCTAATGGTAAGCGGTTACCGCCGCCTATGGCACCAAAACTCTGTTGCCAACGTTGATGCAAAAAAAGGAGTAATTAATTAAACTGTAAGAGTACGTAATGATGTTTTACTGTGCATTGAATAAGAAGCGAAATTAAATAACTCAGTAGTTCCTATAAGGTCAACGACTGGGTTCATTTTACACTGCATCGTTGTAATGCCATCCAGCTAGTTAAGATGTTTAAAGATATGTATTGATGTGTAGGCAGAATGTTAAAGCTTATTGTCTCCTGGGTGAAAAATGTTGACGATAACTTTCTACCCACGTTAAGCGAAAATGTTTATAAAGTGCTTTGGTACTATGCATCTACCATATACCGAATGCTGCAATAAAATATTCGTAAATGAATTACAATTAAAGAATTGATTCACAGAGCAAGAAAAGAGCTTTGAACGTTTTTTTAGTCTGTTGTGTTATTTTTTCAAATAATCTAAAGTATGTTTCTATTCGCAATGTTTGACCGCATGCCTCTGGGCGCGTGCACTGACTGGCCTACATTTGTATGCGCTTTCAACAGGACTCACCATCGCGGGACTAAAAACAAACTGTATTGAATTTAGGTCATCTATTCGTATAATAGCAGAGAACGAAATAAAATTGTTCACAGCCTTGACACAATAACATTTAATTCTAGTGTAGCAATTAATTTGTACGAGTGCTGCAGCGTGGAAGCTTTACGACTGATACAATCTCCAGCGATGACAAATTGCTTAGTTAGTATACGCACAATGGATTATACCAGCTATCGATCTCAAAGAGGTTTGCATTATTATTATTATTATTAATAGTTGGTAGCATACAGTCGCAAGGTCTCCATAATGGTCGGTGTGTAGTTCCTGCCATTTCGGGACTTTTATGTCAGCCAAATTATAGTAATTGAAACATTAATGTTTACCGTTACGGCGAAACGCACGCTAATTCATTCGCAAATCAGGCTGCTTAATACAATAAAATAATAAATACAAAAAGAGGACGACCTTAAACCAAAACCTGAGGCTATAAAGGCAAAGGCTATCAAAATTTACATCGTGTGCGTCCCAGTTTGTGGATTCGGAAAATGGCGTGTGTGGGTGCGTGCATAAAAATGGTGGATTGGTAGTGTTTTGGCGTAGTTTCCAACAGTTCGGCAATCTGTTGGAGCACTCGACAAGGTCGAGGTCGCCTGTGAATTATTGTCAGTGTCGACTCACTTGTTGCGTAAACATTTGACATTTGCATAGCATGCGCGGGCGCAGGCTATCTATTAAATATACTTCGTACCTATTCATTCGTATTTAAAATCAATAATAAAATAAAGTACATGCTGCAAATATAGACTGGTTTAAACATTTTCACGCCTTCCCACAACAGTTCCGGAAGGAGTAGGCAGAGGTGTAACAATCACTCCTCGCTATACTTAGGTGCCAACGTGTAAGATGAGGAGTCCATCGCCGATTGTTAAGCACGACAAAATATAATTATTTGATTCTTTACCAAACTTATGCAACGTATTCTTGATGCTTTCCTTCACCTTAGATCTCTTAGTGTGATTAATCACTTTACTTTAGTTCAGAAAACAAACATATAATTATAGACACCTACTTTTTATTAGATCATTACCCCACCCGGTAGGCAGGATGTAACAACATGTCCTTCTGACCGTAAATGTATTACGGAGCCAGCATGACCAATGGCCATCTTTGACTTTTTTTTGAAATGTATTCCGGGATCTATCGATGTTTCTTCACGTAAAGCGAACCACCCAAGATTTTTTAGTTATTTCAAATCCATTCTGTGATTTCTAAGATTTTTTCTTCACCGTAAAGCGTGTGATAAATCACTGTACATGATCGGAAAAGGTGTATTTCTACGGGGATTCGAAACTGCAATCTTGATTTTGCGAGTGACTTTGTAAGCTACTTTGGCATCACGTTTCAGTACAGGTAGTTATCGCGTTGATTAAAATTTGGCACTGAGAGCTGCACAATAAATCATCTTCAAGCAGAAATGCGTTTTTCAAGTGACATAGGTACATTAATCAAGTCGTTAATGACCTTAGTTTCACTTTCCTTTTGTAAGTATAAGATCCTTTATGGGTTGTTTAAATTGCGATGATTAAAGATATCGCCGCGTTATTTCCGTGTGGGAGTGTTCGATATATTGAGTGTACTTTGTTAATCATTCAACAGGTCTTTAGTCAAGGCGAAGTGTTAGTCTGGGACAACACAATAGCGGAAGTGACAAACCCTAAATGTAGTCAGCCTGGGTACGGCCTTTGATTTAAGTAGATATTTATATACTGAAATATTTTAATGATGTTTTTTATTGAACTTGTTAAATTTATAGAGGTAATATATCGAAGCTGTCCAAATAGGCACCCTCTCCCACCTTAGAGAAAATCACGAGTTGCTATTTGTGGCTTTATGTTGTGTTCTTTTGCCAGTGCTTGAGGTTATCACAAAGCACTTTGAGCCGCTGTGCTAGCTGAAGGACCTGTCATGTCAGCATGTACCTGTAGCCTGTGATATATTTGTGTATTCATATACGTATTTATTCATTTACGCTTACATATAAACATCGTGAGGAAACCTGTATACGTTGAAGAAGCAATTCAAAGACGAATTTATAACCGTGCTTGAGCAACGCCGGCGGGCTCGTCATCTGCCACGTCTCCCAAATAGTATGTCTTCGGCGAATAGTTGTTAAACCTCCGTTTACCCCTTCGGAACCCTTCTGGGAGGGCGAATATAAAATCTGTGTCGAAGAACAGATTAAATGTTTAACGGTTAGCTACCGTTAAGTATTTATGCAAATTGGTTTAAGTATTTCGAAAAGTGTTAAGTAGTAGCCAGCGTATACCAGTTAGTTTATTGCGAATTCAATATTTACATATAATTTATAAGGCAATCCGTGAGCCTAGAGATTACTTGCGCGTTTATCGCTAAATGCAATAGTCAATATTGCCATTTATAGGGCTGGCTTGGCTTTCAATATTCTGAGTCACCCGGCTTCGCACTGATTTGTATATACATTATTGTACTAATAGGAAACCTTTGTTATAACTTATGTAATTAAAATATCGCATACAAGACACGTATTTAATAATTAAGAACGTTCATATTGGTCTCTCTCGAGTAGCACTGAAAAGTAAAAAAAACCCGCCTCAGTGCCGATTACCGTGGCTGATGCTGCAAATTAAATTCCAGTAATTCATGATGTACAACGCTCAATGATATAATTTTACTTATAGATAATATGTAGTGAATGAAAAATCAAAATATGTAAATAAATTGTTTAAAATGCATATCACCCCGTAGGTAACAGTAAGTGTTAACTGCCAACCCTAGCAAAGTGAGAGGTATGCAGTTAGTGTACGAACGCGTTACGACGACTGATGCAATGATACTTGTATAATGTATAACAAAGTTACTGGATTCGAAATTACTGCATTCCTTCTCCTAAAGAAAACATGTCGCGCGATTCGATTTATAGCTACAATGATAAG
The DNA here is from genome assembly GCA_016069955.1 of Drepana arcuata. Lineage (NCBI taxonomy): Eukaryota > Metazoa > Arthropoda > Insecta > Lepidoptera > Drepanidae > Drepana > Drepana arcuata. Next base: position 9,564 of record JACCPG010003383.1, read on the forward strand.
AAGCCTGCGCACAATATTCTACAATGAAATTAGGTAGGTACTAGTTCTCTATAATATCATTGTTTGCCGCAGTTCATTCTCATTAAAATATATTTATTAAGTTATTACTAAACACAATGTTTCAAACGCCGTGATCGCCTGTTAATCCTATGGTATAAAAAAAATCCAATATAACAGGGTCCGCACCGACGACATTCGTAAGTTCCACGTAAGTTCCGATGTGTTCTTTTATAACCTAAGTACGGTTAATTATCACGATCTTTACAGAAACAACATCCTGAGGAATCCTTGTATACGTTAATAAAGACCTTAAACTTCTTATTCAATAAATTTTAACGGTAACGGTGATAGTCTAGTGATGAATTGTCACGATGGCACCTAAATGTATCTCCCATGAAAATAGGGTGTTGTTACACCACTGGTTTTGGGGCCGTGAACGTGAAGGTATATATTTCTACGTGATCGCCGCATGTCTCTCACGGTAAAACCAATGACCTGAATTTGATAAAAATCTAGCACAGTGATAGCTTGCAATGAGAAAGATTGCAGGATAAATTTAAATCATTAACCGTACGATTTATATGCAATCAAAGGCTTGAAAAGGCTAGTTGACGAAATTATTTGTTTATAAAAATCGCTTGATAAAAGACATCAACGAATGTCACGTTGATTCAAATCAAATCGAATCAAAATGTTTTTTTTTCTTATTTCTTTAGGTTCACCAACAATTTGTTACATTAACACATATAAGAGCTACATTTATTTTACATTGGCCCAGGTGGGCACTTATAAAAAGTCGAAAAAGAAGCAAACGAAGATTACATTTAATAAAAGATAATATGTACACGCAATTTATTTTTACATATTATAAAGATAAAAAACGGATGCGTTACGTCAGCTTACATTATACCTATTAGGTACTTTTTACGGTAACTTAAAATGCAGGAAATATAAAAATCCAACAACACTTTCTGTGTGAAAGTCTGTGATCACAGCAGATGCCGTCCATAAGCAAATATTTTTTCATTGTAATTTTCTCTCGGTGGGTTTCGTCAATTCTTAAGGCGCATTATCGTGTGTTTGTAAATCGCTAGGGCTATGGGCCGTGACAGCCACGAAATGGACGCCATACGAGTATATGGAAAGTCGATCGGCGTTCGTGAGATCTCTTAACTATTCATAAATTACGTACGACTATGGCTCATGCGTGCGACAGCAATGCAATGTTTTTGAAACGAGAACATAATAGTGCACGTTGAGCCGCGCTCGCTTGCATAACTTAACCGTTATAGAGACGTGAACAGGAAATGGCACTCACAAATATTTAATTTACATGAACTCTACTTGTAGTTATTTTAAAATTAATTGTTATTTACATAGTCCAAGAGACGTAAGGACCTACTATTCATTTCATTAACGTATGCAACCGTGGTGACCGAGTGGTTCGATGTATGCGTTTATGAGTGTGATGATGAGTTTTTCCGAACTTAATTACAGTGATTAGTAACACCACAAGCTTTACGTTGAAGGAACTTTGGCATCTAAAATATATCTCCGAAGAAAAATGGATCCTTAAGTACTACAAAGTACTAAAAAGGTGTAGACCTTCGAGAAACCCTGTGGTAAGTGGTGGAGCCTTCTTCAATGAAGTTATGTAAAAATATTTATTCAAATATGAATAGTAGCGTCTAGCTACATTAAACCAACAAGCAAACAAAACGACTAATATGGGTACAGATGCCTAATAATTATGTCCATTTTGCATTCCTAAATATTGATGGCTATAAACTATCATAGAAGCCCCTGGTGTTAGGCAATGATGATATTAAAAAATAAGTGGAATATCGAGTAGGCACTTGTTTTAGCCTGCGTGGATTTTATTAAGCTGAAAGGTCACGGTTATCCGAATTTCTTGCATAATAGCACATCTGGGCAAGTTGTTGAGAGCTCAATAAATATGTGTACTCCTGTGTAAAAACATTTCGCACGTCAAAATAAATAAACTTGAAGTCTTTACTCGGTGCTTTATGAGGTTGTTGTGGATTTTACTCATTGTTATTACGACGGGCTTTCGATCATTTGTACATAAATATTACATGTTAAGGATAACCAAACAATTACCCAAATATACGTCGGACTGGAACATATCTTACTCGGAGATTCAGCATTGCTATCCAGCGGCACGTTGCAGCGGGATACCTTTGGCACAAACATTTTGTCTGTAAGCTGAAAGTTTAATAACTGTTTTAAATATTGTAAATTGTGGTCATTGTAAATAAAAAATATTTCCGGGTAATTTATATCGACTGACTAAAATGAACTGCAGGTATGAGAAAAATTCTATGCTTATGAATAACTAGATGACAAGCTTGACCGACCGAAGTAATCTTACTTTTTGTATCTAAGTTGAACCGTTATGTTTGCGAGTGTGCTTTCAATAATGCACCAAATCATTGGCAATGATGAATAAAATAGAAAAGTTCAAACATCCTCACGCTGTCCCACAAGGGTCCCTGAAGGGGTAGGCAGAGGTGTATAGGTAATACCCACACACCCACTTTCCGTCAGTGGTATATTAGGTGCCAACGTGACAGATGGCGAGTCCATCGCCGTTACTCCAGCACGACTATACATACGCCTTTGAATTTCTTCTCAGACGTATGCAGGTTTCTTCTCGATGTTTTCCTTCTCCGTTCAGCTCGTGGTGTGACTAATCACTGTACTTAAGTTCAGAAAAACTCAATGGTACAGTCAGGATTCGAACTTACGACCTTTGCGTCGCAGGCAACTGCTCAAACAACTCGGCCACCACGGCTCTTTTAAAAAGTTTAAAGCATTAACAAATGTTTATTTTTATGTGTAAAATGTAGCTTTTGATGGTCTCTAGATAATATACTTATTTATTCAGAAAATAGGATGACATGCATTGCTAATGAGACTTATAAAACAAATTAATGATGTCTTTTCTATTATAGTTTAAATCCATTAAAATTAATAGAAATGTATTATTTGTATTATTTTAATCCTCCATAAAATGGTCCCCGAGGGAGCAGACAGAGGTGTATAACAGCCGTAAAAATTCAGCATAACTTAGGTTCAGAAACTCATTAGTAGGTAAGTACAGATTACGGGTAACATTGCTTGAATATGCAATCTTGCTTTTGCAGATGACCATTAAAAAACTCGGCCACCGACCGGTTCATTAAAAAATTTACATTTGTGAAATAGTGGAATTACAGTTGGCGTCACGGAAAATAAGTGCATGATTTGAACCATTTCGTACGCCGTGGTGACCCATACCGGTCATTATATCGAGATAAGCTCGTAGGAAATAAAAGAATGCGCAAGCTCGGCGACCTGGGTGGGCTGCGAGGCTCGTAATATCGAGTATCTACCCAATGTCATAAGAACCACGGTGCACGACAGATACGTGTTATAGCAAGAACCGCGAGAGAACTTTATTTAAAAATAGACGGGTCCATGTCGATTGGTTACATGATCCATGCGAGATGGGCAAATGACTCCAAACTGTCTCAGCGAAAGTGTGTGAACGTATACCGGCAGAGTTTGCATAATTTCTTGTAATTCATCAGGGGCCGTACCGTGACGTGCTATTGCAATCATATTTCAAGAGTGCGAACGGGAGAGATTTTTAAACGATATATATATCTTCCAGAAGTATTCTTAAAGTATGATTAAGCCAGCTCGTACGGCCAGTGTATACTGCAGTGTAATCAAACCTTGGGTGGTATTTTTAAAGCGTTCCTACCATTCGTATTTAATTGTCTTGATGAAATAAATGAACTGAGTATGTATTGAAGTCTCTCTATTTTCAATACAATGTTCATTTTAGTACTTTCAACGTGTAGTGTAGTGTGATATAATGTTAGGTGGTCCTTTTGTTATAGTGGGCTTGGCTTATCGTTATCTTAATCCGTTCTACTTTCCCACCATAATATTATCTATTCGTTATCTATTTTGTTACAGCATGTTCCACACTCTGTGTCAAGATTTGCGGCTGTTCATTAATACGTTAATTATTTTTAGTCTTTTTTACAGCCTTTTTAAATAGAATAAATAGTTGATGAATATTGCATTTCGAAACACAGTACCAATATTGTGTTTAACTAGAAAAAACGTACACCTGTATTCAGGACCTCCTCCTTTTATAAAGTCTGTAAAAAGTAAAGCCCCATTCGCACGATGATGATTTCAATAGTTGATATTGTGCATTAATATATATTTATTTATTTATTTTGGAATAGAAAACAGTTAAACTTAACAAATAAATATACGATAACGACTACAATAGTAGAAAACTATGTCCCAGACATTAAACATCCTAGTAAGTAAACAAAATTACTGAAAAAATTTATTAACTCGTGATAATGTTACGTTTTCCTTCACCGTAAAGCATACAATGTGATACTTCTCTGTTCTTAAGTGAGACTCATTAGTGCAGATCAATGAGGCTTAAATCTCCAGTCTCTATTTTGTATATGCGCATATAAAAAACCACTCGACTCATAATAGCTAGCCGTATTGCACCCGTAAGATTTCCTTAGAACTCGCTTTCGGCGGTCTGGTAACATAGTGTTACAATCGCTTGCGTACCTCACGTTACGTCTCATGTCGCAAGCGCAACAAAACATAAATAATCAACAACGACATTTATTTTGTTACAAGCATAACAGATGTTCTCGTATAGATACAGTACAGTGTACCTAACTATCACAACAATTTGTGTTGTTACATATCACGATGACGTCATATTGTTCTACTAAGGCGCGTGTCGAGTACAGACAAAGAAATATGAATTTTGAAGCCGCGGTGGACAATTGCTTTGAGCAGTCGGCTGCAACGCGAAGATTGCAAGTTTGAATCCACACTGTACCAATAAGTTTTTCTAAAATTTATTGGAGTCATTAATTACGACACGAGCTTTTCGGTGAAGGAAAACATTGAGAGGAAATCTACATACGTTTGAGTAGAAATTCAAAGACGTGTGTATAGTTGTGCTTGAGAAACGGCAATGGACTCGACATCTGTCACGTTTGCACCTAAATATATCTCCAGATATAACACATCTGAATAACCCATCGGGAACCCTTGTGAGTAGGCGTAAATATGTATGTATATTCAATGCATTAGCTGCAAGTACATTGTTGTCACGTCCTCATCCTGGCAGAAGTACGTAAGATAGACATACAAATGGCGTGCCATATTATCATAGATGCTTATGATTATTACTGCTATTATTGTTACGTAGTAAGTCACAACATAAATGACTTAGTTAACTACCTTACCACTATACAAGTAGACACACTCGAGAACATCGGCCTTGTTACATGCATGCATTATTAAAATGGCAGATTTATTGCAGATAGCATTATAATGTACCTCTATAGGTACATTGTAAAATAAGCAATTTAGATGGCGACGTGCAGTCGCGTCCTGATTTCAGTGATGCTGGCTAATGGTTGTGTTCGATCCTTTGTATTGTAAAGCGCCGATAAATAGCACGCCCAGTAATTGTACAGCATTGAAGGTACACATAACAGTGATGGGAGTGACAGCAATGCAAATCTCGGACCCTTCAAGTATGCCTCAGTCGCATTCGATGAGCACTCGATCTCTGTTCGAAGTGTTCGAAGTTGCTAGTAATAAGTCAAGAATGGCGTTCTTGTCTGATGGTCACTTGTGAATGCCGCCCCGAAATGAAAGTGGCAGCGTGGGCGCTAACGAGCTTAGTGCCATTGATATAGTTACCACTTGACTAACATGAGAATGGACCGTGATCGGTTTGTCCTTCCATCTGTGAACATGCCATTACGGTACACTTCACGCGTGTGTAATTGACATGAAAGCAATTTCGATTCACAATTTTAAAACTGTTGCGAAAGCGAGAAATCGACATTTAATTTAGGTACCTATACAGTTAGAATAATTAAAAAAACTAATCGATCGGAGACATTAACAAGGTTGACTTGTTTTTATTGCACTCAATGATGCATTTCGGAGCAGAGATTGCTGTAGCGTGATCATTCGTGATATTGCTTGTTACAATCTCAATGCATCTGTATTTGCTTTCGTTGAAGTAATGCGATTTTATCTGCACCTGCTTATAAATTGTTGTCGAAAGTGAAAAGCTAAGGTCGTTACTATTTCTTCATACTTGCAGCAACACATTTGATAACAATAAATTTTCACGTAGCAAATGTGATTTCACTGAAAATATAGATATGGTATGGCTCCAGCGGCTGGTAGCTTTGGCTCACGATTTGTGGCACACGTATAGCTCATCAGGTAGTCAGCCGGCGCGGCGTGCTCTTGACCCCGAGTCGTGGTGACTCAATGAGTCACTGCTGGAACGTCGACGGTCGATGCGCTATGTGAGAATTATTCCAGGAAGGAACTCCTATAATCTATTACAAGTTGGGTTCATGTGTCACGTTGGATTTACCTAACTAAATGGACACTGCATTGTACACATAGTTGACGTTCCTGCACCAAACTCAAAGTTTCACCGCCACTTTAAAAGTAGGTGTAAAAGAAAGCCGATAGCCAAACTCGTTTAAATCATAGGCCCTTTATTTAACTTTATAGCCATCGCTTATTTATGTTAACTCTCCATAAAACTATTCGGCATCTAATGATCCCATAGTTTTTACTGCTTAAGCTATAAATATTTCACTTTCACTATTCGAGATGGGTGTTGATATTATGATCTACGGTACAATTTCTGATCTAAATTTCATAATTAATCAGATCAATAATACAATATAAAATACAGACGTTTCACTCTGATATCGCTCATCTAAGTAGACAGTGTCTGTATTTAGCCGGTCAGAATTATGTGGAGCTAAAAATCCTGTAAAACTTTCGTCGTCCTATCATTATGCTTGTCAGGACGTGACTATGGTTGTGTAGTACGACTGACAAATAGCCTCGTGGTCCGCTCCTTTGTCGGGTGTGTCGACACGTACCTCACTGTCTCGGCGTTTTCTTGTTCCGGAGGAACCTTCTCACAATAATTCACTTCCAGCCTCTTTAACTCCAACCTCTTTTACACTGCATGGGACATAATCCACTATAGATGGTTAAATTCGTATTTTTTGCAGAATAGACACCTTTCTAACCGTGTAGATAGCCGCTGTTATGTCTGTTTACTGTTCGAATGACCTAGATGAAAGCGATTTTAGACTCTATAACAGTTAAAACTCAGGAACAAACACGTATACTTTACCTAACGACCAACAAACATGTTTCTTAAAAATACAGTTATATCTACTTCCAGTTTTCCGACGATTTATTTAGGTACTCTGCTCCAGTAAAGATGTGTTTGAACATTACGTCACTTCTATATTTTGGATTGCTAAATATAGTATCTTATCGAAGTGTAAGACTTTTTTACATGTTTCTTAATCGCACCTCGGTTTTTAAGGTCAAAGAAAATTCCTTCCGCGGAAGTGTTACCATAATCGTGAGACTGGCAAAAACCTGCCAATATTTCATCTCGTAGCGGTACCGAGGAATGTTTATTGCGGCCTGGATTTCGCCATGTTATTAAAAAGAGGCGCTGGGCTCGGCGTGGTTCGGCGCAATCATATTTACACGCGCGGCGCTTCTGCGAACCTGTGGCTTCCGGCGTGTGCGCAAGTCAACATACACCGGACGGAGCAAGTACTCGCATAAATGGGACTGTAATAAATTTATTGCTTTTACTACCTACCTGCGGTTGAACAAATTAAAATAGTAGGTAAGCCATTTCAACAGGTTTGGTTCGCTTAGGCAAGGGTTTTATGCTCTCGCCAAAAAGCCAAAAAGCCAAGGTTCTGGAATTAAGCCATAGTCTATCTGACTGTCTTGGTAGTCAGAGTAGCCGTTCTAGCTGTCGCATAAGTTCCTAGTGGGCGAAATAAGCCCAGCCGGACACATGCAAAGGTAAGGTAGGTACTAGTATGTTCGGTAGGAGAACCCAGAGCCCTCCTATACGCACAGAGGAGCGCCATTATGGGGATTAAGAGAGAGTTTTGTCAAAAGAAGTCCCACATATATGTATGTATATGGTCGTTGCTAATAGTAGTTTCGCCATCGCAAAAATATTGTTTCATGCTATCTTCTACAGTTCAAGTTCGTTGGTACATAATTATGTAGATATTTTCAAATTGACAGATCTTATTCTCTGTTCATACTTATGTATGCGTTGCACGTACTGAACCATAGTTTCTTAGAAACCGTATTCCTCACGGGATTCGTCAATGAAGTATCACAGTGCCGCCTCCTTAAATGTTTGAAATATCGAACATGAAGATAAACAGGTAAACAATCATTAAGAGCTAAATCCATCCTAGTTTGGAGAATCAAAAGGTTACTTTGCTTTTTTACTGTTAATATAACTCCTTGGTTCTTAAGAATTCATGTTGTGAAGTTTAGTAATTAATGGGCGCTATTTTATGGTGTTTTATGGAAGAGATCTCAACGTTTCGATTAGTTACGTTGGTGTTCACATATACAAACAATTTGCCGTAGAATTACTGAGAGATTCAATGATACTGAGAGATTCAATGATACTGCGTAATTCTGATTTTAAACAAAAACAATTTATTCAGAGATTACAAGGAAATAAGGTGAATCAATTCGTAGTTTTAAATATAGTATTTTGTTTTACCAACAGTAAATTTGTACATTTCATGTGTTTCTGTTATTTGCGGCCGAATGAATCGAGATCAAAACCTGCAACACAAAGATTGTAAGCTCGGATTGAAAATATAGAAGGGTACCTGCATTAAGGAAGTTCAAAACCGTATCTAAAGAAGTATCTGCAAGACGTTGACTGTTTTGTCGTCTGTCACGCTGGCACGTAGAATATCTACGGCAAAAAGAAGCTGTTTACACTTTTAGCCACATCTTCCGGAATCGCTATGAGATGTAGATACATACTTATATTGTAAAAAGCCGTGGTGGCCGAGGGGTTCGAGCAGTTGTCTGCGACACACAGATCGCAAGTTCCAATCCCGTCTGTACCAATGAGTTTTTCTGAACTTAAGTACAGTGATTAGTCACACCACGAGCTTTACGGTGAAGGAAAACATCGAGAGGAAACCTGCATACGTCTGAGAAGAAATTCAAAGGAATATGTATAGTCGTGCTTGAGTAACGGCGATGGACTCGCCATTTGTCACGTTGGCACCCTAGATACCTCTGGCGGAAAGTGGGTGTGTGCTGCCTACCCCTTCGGGGACCCTTGTGGAAGGCGTGAGGGTATATTATTATTTATCCTTGTAACACAGTAGCGTTATATCCTACCCAGAATTCATACAACAAAAGCCGGGAATCAATCGAAAGTATTGAATTACTAAGGTTGTATAATTTGAATTACCCATACGAATGTAACTGGAGAAGGCATCTATGGAAGTGTTATATCTGCGGTCACAACATTTTATTGCAATAACGAACGAACACCTTCCTGGACAAATGACTGACGTTTCTAGAGCAAATAAACCTCTTTAATGGTTATTGCGGTTGTGATTCAATATGATTGAAAGAGACAAGCTACGGGCTCGTATAGCGGTATCTCTTTGTAGCACGAAACCGTGACATCTCTGCGGTTCCGGATTAAAAGGTTCATCTAATGGAATTGTTTAACGTTTCGCTTTACTGCGGATGGACGGTCTCCTTCGGAATTGTACTGAATTTGTACTTACCATTGTTTCAAAATAACGTAATAAAAATCAGCACCGTTAACCTCAAGGTATACTTTTCTTTTGTTTAAAGTAAATTCAAAGTAACAGTAGCGATACAAATAACTTCTCAGTTCACAAAAGTGTATAAGTCAGAACAACATGCGAATACAGTGTAGGTACTAAGAACATCCGATATTTACGCGCAAAAAGTTTTTTTTTATAATATTGCATAGCATAGTACTTTAAACAATTATGCATAAATTTACTAGGTAGTTAAAATTTAATGAAAACGAAAGTTATAAATAAACATAAAAACCCTCATAAAAAATAATTATTGATTATTATAAAAAAACCAAATGATTGATGTAACAGGTATCGGCTGATTTTATAACGATAATTGCTATACAAATAATAATTACGTAAATTGTAAATTTTGCAAGCAACACGTGCGTCCATCGGACAAGTGAAACTGTTTGCAACACTTTCTTCACATTAAACAAACTGAGAACAAAGCATGAGAGACCGGTCATTGTTGTGAGATAAATCCGTAGAGGTTGAATGCAAAATTATAATTACCGACACTGGTCCTCTTAGCGTTTATGTTTGAAAAAACTGGTCAATTGGTTGAACAAACAATCTCACACGTCATTGCAGCCTGTGAAAGTACTTTGAAAGTGAAGTGCGACGTCGCTGATCGGAGAAAATGATCGATCAACGCTGCTACTGCTTCTCTTGAACGCTTCATGATGGTCCAATTATGAATATCAATTAGACTTGACACAACGCCTTTCGTTTCAATCAGGAAGAAATTAATTGGAATACGTATACAAAAAAAGTGCTGTAAGCATTTGCACAGCCAATATTAAAGGTACAAACCCCCGCATAGATAGCGCCATCCACGAAGACGCGCCCCACCAATTTCTAGACGTGGTGGCCACGGGATGCCCGGAGCATGACCCGAGACTATTAATTGTAGTGGGCGTGTGCACTCATAGGTAATCAGTGTGTACCGACAATGCTCAAACAGTAGTGCAAGGTTGCCACTTACCTACACTATAAACTGGAAAGAAAAGGGATAGCGGGGCGCGTCTTCGTGGATGGCACTATCTATATTTATCACACCTCTAGTTTTATGGGGAAGGAAATCAGTGTGAGGAAAGTGGAATACTTTTAAGTATTCAAGGACGTATGTAAATTCGAGCCTGAAAAGTGTATGTTTCGGGGAAAAGAGGATGTTAGATTAGATCAATGTTCATAATTCAGCCAACGTTTCGAAAAAGATAATATACTTACGATAATAATTCAAATGCAACTTGACAGCTGATACACATTACGTAAGTAACTAATAAAAATCAAATAATTAAGAGCTTGGAGTATTCTCACAAAATTATATGCTTATTTTTGATTGATAGGCATAACGTGGGCAGCTTTCGACAATTTTCGGTCGTTTCTCCAAAGTGTGTGATACGTCATTGGGTGAATAACCACGTATATGAATTTTTAACGAGTCAGCCGTCACACTTCGGAGAAAACAGCGTCAAAAACTTGCCGCGGTCGCGACGTCAATCATTGATTGTCACAGTTATCGGCCTCATCGAATTGTCGCCTAATTGTTGGATAACATCCCCGTTGTTGCGTAATACCTGCCTTATTAGAAAACAGTTTGTGCGAGCCCTCTCGGCTGACAGCTGATAGAGTCGTTCGTGTCGGCTTGTCTTATGTTGTACGCAGCTTGCATTTGGACCATGACATAACCCTTGCTTGGTCAACTTTTGTAGATGGCGAAAATAAGCCTTTTGTACAACATACTGTATTTGTATGGAGTTCAAAATCCGCTTACTGGCTTATATTCAAACCGTTACTTTGTTCAAGCCAAAGATGCCTCGTTAAATTGACCTATTGTTCTGGAACATTTCACTTTTACTTTTGTTAGTAACGACCGTGTGATAGCATAGCGTAGGCATAAAACGCCTTTGTAATATACTATTATAGATATCTACTGCAAAAGTGGTACATACATGGTACGCTAGATGCTAACTGGACCTCGTATCCTATAATAGGAGTCTAGGCTCCTAGGCATATCTTTCGTATCTTATATTAAGAGGAATTGCTGGCGGATTAGCAACGAATGGCAGAAGGCTGCCATTCATGTGCAGTTCTGCAAACCTTACTCATCGCAGGTATAACTCAGGCAATTCCAATTCTAAATAGTAGATCTCTATCTTTTAGACTATTCCTAAGAAATAAATGAAAATCGTAACAAAAGTTTTATCACACATACAGACAGCTAATACCAGTTTCTGCTTGTACCGTGTACCTGTCATCGGACCTACGCCGAAATCTATATAATCAAGGATTCACTTGTAATAATATGCTTACCGGTATCTGTGGGTACTGATGATATCTTTATGTTATTGAAGATAATATATGGGCAAATTGAATAAAAACTGTGTAATTGGGACCGCCTTAATATCAGTGATTATGTGAAAAAAACTGTACTCTCCATCCAATTAAGCTGTGCGTCGGAGAGTATTATAAAGGTGGAACCAAATTGTCCGCACGCGATATCTGTGTATGATCCCGTCATAATATTATTATTTGTAGATAACTCGAAGACTAACACGCTTTGATTAATGTTGTTCAAATAAATGCAACTAAATAGATATATATTGTGTAAATATTTTTACTTTAATGCGCAGTTCAAATGGGTTTTTATTGATATGGAATCAATGAGTCACTGTATGCCGTCATCACTGCATTTCTCGTCTTCACGCAGTTTATATATAATACATCATTGTCTTCACGACTGTTGTCGGGACATAAGAGCTTAGTACAAGGAAACAACTATGAACAACTGCTTAAAAGCTGCTATAGTGGGACTGAGGCTTTATAGCGGTCTCAGAACCATGGGGCTTAGGCAGAGGCTTAATAAACCCTATATTTCACCATTAATACATTCAGATGCCAAAGTGACAGATGGCGTGTCTCACGCCGTATCAAAAGCACGACTCTACACACTTCACATACATATCTTTGAATCTCTCCTCAAACATATGCAGGCTTATTAACGATGTTTTATTTTACCGTAAAGGTAATGTTGTGAAAAATTACTGCAGGTACAAAAAAAATTATAAAAATTCGTGGTAAAGACCACCGGGGCTTGAACTTGCAATTTCGAATTGCGGGTAACTTCTTAACCTTAAGGCCAACATGACTTAATGTATACATTTATATTAATTTTGGAGGCCTACCTGCCGTAAGCAATACCTATTGCAACTCTAATCACATAGTATGAAGTGAAACATATTTGTAACGAATCCGAGTAGGTACTTATATCATATCTACATAGTGGTGTGAATGAAAATATTGCTACATTGTTATCAGTGTTACGTTAATGTGTTTACCCAGATGTTACTATCTAGCTGTACATTAGTCAATGGCGCGGGTTGCCCCTTTGTAATAGGTAAATATTCCGCACGTGAGATTCGAGACTGTGTGTGGCACAGAGACTGCTATGACAATATTTAAAGGAAAATAATGGTTTTAATTACGAACTATCCTGACACTGGTGTAATAATATCTTTACTCTACTTTGCTTAGCTTAAATCAATATCTTAAATATGTGTACATATGTCAGCAGTGGGTACAATACTTTACCTATCACAATAGTTGTACAAATATAATAAATGCGAAAGTTTGCAAGAATGTATATTGATGTTTGATACTCAATCAAGGCAGAACGGAATTGGATAAATTTGGCGTAGTGACAGATTATTAGCTGGACTAACATATACAATATGATTTGTTCTAGAAAAAATGAAATGTCATTGGATTTTACATGAGTGAATGCACGGGGTACAGCTAGTAGGGATCGCCGTGCCATTTGCAGGCGTGTAGATTGATTCTTGTAAAACTTTTTTTTGGATTAGGATTTGGATTAGCTGAGGTAGCTGAATGGGGGAGATTTTACTTTTTTTCTTGCTAGTACAGGCGATTCCCCTAACCACGAGATTGGACAGAAGTATATACCTGAATTAAAAGCCTGTTATTTGTGGACAGTAGCCCTCTTTATACTTCAATATAATATCTACATGACATCCCGCACGGGACATATACAAGTGTCTACCACCTTGTATATGAGATTTCGTCCAAAAAATTTGGGCAGTTTGCATCTTTTCCTTTGTCGTAAGGCACGTGGTGCGGTAATTCGAAAAAAAAATTCATTCAACCACCGCCGCCAATGAGTCTTTGGTTATAAACATTAACAAAAATACCGAAACCTATTTTGTTATCAATAATTACTCGTGTTATTTGATTCATAAAGGCTTAAGACACATCTTAGCTCCATATAGCCATTAGCCACATTTCCTAATCTATGATAAGCCTACATTTGTGGTATAAAAGGAGGCGTGAGCTGAAGTATATGATATCTTACCGGCAGCGCCATAGCACCGTAACGTGTGTAGCATTCGCACTGGCTAATTTGGGAGGCCATTCCCGTCCGTTGACTTAACCGGATGTCGTTAAACCGGACAGGATTCACTGAGTAAACCATGGGCACCATGTTAAACACTTGTTTTATGGCACATATTATTTTGTTATTGTTGGCCAGGTGCCCCTTATCGTCATCGAAGGGAAGAGGTAAACAAATAAGATGGGTTCAAAGGGTCGACAACGCACAAGCGTTTTCTTGGTGTTGTCAGCATAGGCGGTGGTAACTGCTCACTATAATTATGGTGAGATCTGTGCTTATTTGCGAAAATAAAAATAAGTTTATATTTTCAACGCAAACTAATAATGAACGACAAATAGATAAAAGAATTGCCACACAAGCAGCTGTAAGACGATGTTGAATCTTAGTGCAAGATACGTTTCAGGTTTCTTGCCACCATAGGCCTCAATCAGACCATTGTATGATAATAATACTGATGAGAAAATATCCCTAAGATGCCTTCCCACAAAGGTCCCCGATGGGTACTTTCCGCCAGAGATATATTTTTGGTCCCAACGTGATAGATGGCGAGTTCAGCGCGGTTTCTCAAGCACGACTATACGCCTTTGGAGACTTGTATAGGAAAGCGTCAAGAAATAAACTGAGGTATTTAGGGTAGCTTCCACACAAATGTTTCTAGTCTCAAATTCAACAAAGCTTGTTTAATGAAAATAACATAACCATAGACTATCCAAGTATGTAACTTAATATGACTAGGAAAAGGTAAGCTAAACTTATGCCTAGTATTTCACGCACGATTTTTTCGCAGAAAGGTACACTAACGGTTCGTAACGAATTCACGTCATGTTCAATGGTGACATCACATTAAGTATCGCATGAGCTGAATTAAATTTGTGGTGGATTTATTGTTTTCCACTTTGATCTTGGAGGGCAACGTTTGAATTCCCTCCAAGAGAACACCTATTCGGGATAAATATTTAATTTGGATCACAGAGGTGTTAAAACATCATCACCGTAAAGCTCGTGGTGCGACTAATCTAACTATTGGCTCAATTATAGCATTTAAAAACAATTTGGTAATGCTATATATTATTGAGTCAAACGGCATTGACTGCCTGTACCTGGCGAAAAGTGTAGATTTGATTTGAAGGTTGCGTATGAAATTAATAGATACAAAAGCCAATGCTAATGACAGGGAGTGAGCCTCCACAGTGGGCGCTGTGAGTCAATAGTAGTGGGTGGCAGCTGAGTTCAGCTGACTCGAAGGTCGAGCTACAGATGAAATGCTACTTTGTGTTAAGCCACGCACGCTTGGTCATCGAATCCCGTTCACCACACTTCAACTAGAAGCTAGATAGCTTGCACTATATGACGTCACATATCGAAGCATAATGAATTAGGCATGTCCACCCACGTCTGTAGCAGATTTGTCTTGTTCGCTGTCTATGCAGAATATATGTTATCAGCTTTTTATTTTATTCAATAATCATTGCCATAATATCTTTATATATAACAAAATCAAAATCAAAACAACAATCCATTGCGGACAAACAACGTGTCACGTTGTTTGTCCGCAATGGGCTCCTAAACTACTTAACCGATTTCAATCAAATTTGCACACCGTGTGCAGTTTGTTCCAACTTACAAGATAGGATAGCTTACATCACAATTGGACCCGATAGGTGGCACTACGATAGTTTTTCAGGAAATTTTACTTTTTCACCCGGGCGATGCTGGGCGGGACAGCTAGTTTATTATATATATTTATGTGAGTTAGCAAACAAGGAAGTATTTTTTTTGTGAGTGATGTCAGTTGAAATCTGTCAAACGGCCAATATCTTCCTTATATATGACGAACGGAATGACCGTCGTTCATCGACAAATAAATATAATAGTTTCATAAAAAAATACATAATCAAATTTACAACATGAAACACTGATTAGTTATGAAATATTTGATATTGTGATTTGTTTAAAAAACAGTATTTTAGGCACTCGACCTCTGTGGTTGGTCAAATCGATGGCCAAATAAAACAGCATAATAACACTTGATCGATGCGTCCAGTCTAAATACAGAACGACATAATTCCTGACATGTCTGCTGTCCCCGATCGATGGCTCAGAACTGCGCACTGACATTAACAAATAGCAGATACCACACCAAGATATAAATAACTGATAGGTAGGTACATATGTATATATGCATATATAGGTATATATAAGAGCCGTGGTGGTCGAGTGGTACGAGTAGTTGCGTGCGACACAATATCGCAAGCTCAAATTCCGCCTTTACTATACTGTAGTGTATTATATTATAGGGATATAGCAAACTTTTTTTTTATGCAACTAGAAGGGCAAACAAGCATAACGGCCCACCTGATGGAAAAAGGTTACCGCAGCCTATTTACGCTTGCAATACCGAAGTATCACTTGCGCGTTGCCACTCTGTGTTCGGAGAGATACTGTAAATCTTTAGTCGGCATAAGAACTGTAGATGCTTATATTTTACTGAGAATGTACACAAAAATTATGTGATAAGAGATTTCCAATCAAATAACATATTGTCATTATCCATATCATAGGCTGCGTCCATCCAATCATGATTCATACACCGAAGACTTCGTCAAAACAAAAATAAGAACAAAAGAACATTGTTTTACATACGAGAAACAGTCGTGGTTGCCGACTGGTTTGAGCGATCCCCTGCAAATCAAGATGGCATTCGATTCGAGCCCCGGTAATCATTATCAATAAGTTTTTCTAAATTCTAACAGTGATTTCTCGGACAATAAATTTTACGGCGAAAGAAATGCGACGTTTATAGAGCCATGCCTGAGAAATGATGACAGATTTACCATAAGTCACTTTGGAGCCTAATTTTATCTGACGCAAAAAGAGCCTGATATAACACCCCTGCCTAATTCGTCTAACATAACACCCGTGCCTACCCTTATGATAAGGCAAGTATACAAAAACTCACTGACATGGAACACCAGGATTGAAACAGCAATCTTGAATACTTTAAAAGCTATAAATATCCCAAAACACTATTATGACGTAACCATGGAAATAAGATATGAAAGTTTTATTAGTTTACATGTGTATCATCTGGCAAAAGTTGTATGCTTACTATATTTAAGACTAAATATTAGCACAGATTAGTCATTCATTCTAGTAATATTATAAATACAAAAGTTTGTCAGAATGTTTGTTCCTCTTACATAGATAAATAAATGTTTAACTGGACTAAATATATACATACATAAATATCATCACGCCGAGTCCCTAACGGGGTAGGCAATGAGTATAGAGCGCCAGTTCTGTCTAGCTAGACATACCTCTTTCGCTTCGTCCACATTCATCAGTCTCTTCATACAAGCTCATCGGTTTCGAGTGCTCTGGACGTTCCCGTCCTTGAGCGTCTTCTTTTCTTTGATGTCCGAGTTGGAACGTGGACTAAATATATAAGATGTTTTATTCCAGACGAAAAAAAAAAATACCAATTGAACCAAATATTTTGTGAAACTGCTAGTAAAATAATCAATTTAGGAAGAACGAAGGATTCTCATTTAGGAACTAGCTACAGATGTAGATGTTCCTAGCTTAAAACATATCTCGGTGTGATAGAATATTAAAAGATGAATTAGTGAATCATAGTGTTCCTAAGATGGAAATACTGAAAGTGCTGTACTATTTATTTACAGAGATCAGCTCTCTATTTGAGATCAGCAAACGGCACATCGTGAATTCAGTTTGAGACTTTATTTGATGATGCCTTTGTATACTTACCGCCGCTATGGCGATTACGGAGATTAGGAATCCGTAGGGTTGTTATATGAAATATATATTTTTTTCAGTATTTTTGATTAAGATATATTAAAGTGCCAGTGTTAAATGACGAGTACATCACCGTTTCTCAAACGCGACCATGCATACGCTTTTGATTTAATTTACAGACGTATGTAGGTTTTCTGTCGGTGTTACTTCACTGTAGAGCTTGTCACGTGGTAAATCTTGTTTGCTTTTTTATATCCCAATATTTAATGGTTAGGAACATTGGACATGAAAGGGAATTTTAAAATTCCCTACAATTCTAAGCATACGTCGCTGTTATCATACCATAATCGTAATCCTGCCTTGTGTCTGATTATTATGTATATCCTTTAATTAAGTTTTTTTAAAACGGTTTGCAAACCTAATAGATTCATCAGGGAAGGGAAAAACATAATATAGCTCAGTGGGAAGGTAGTGATGATATTGATTACCATTTCAATATATACTAATTATCAAATCTAGGTCAAACATAGTCTACCCATTGCCGAAGTGCAGAACAATGTTTTGCGAAGTTAATACCGTTATTAAAGAGTTCAATAAACATAAAATTGTTTATGGTATAGACTTCAATGCAATGAAATCTACCAATGTCGATATGCCCGAAACAATCGGGGGCGAAATAATAAATGGTACACCAAAACAATAAGATTTTCACAGATCGCCTACAAGTGTGGAAATCTTGTTATGACTTTGAACACACCTAACAGTATTTTTAATGTGACTTGAGAGCATGATTCACGATCATGAGTAACCTACAAATAATTATTTCATTTCGCAACTTGAAATCTATTTGGATCTTGAATCGAGCAGCATTCTCGTGTGTTATGGCGCCCTTTTTGCTTCGGTATATCACGTGTAAGTATGACTAGGTCTACAATATGATGAAAACACTATCAGATATGGTAAATACTTCAATAATAATTATCTTCTACACCTACATTCGTTATATTTGCATTCGAATATCGATAGCGGTGTTGCGTCAGCCCTAATCGATAGCGAATAAGTAACGGGCGGATTCCTTATAAGAATGCTTGGGGTCAAATCAGAGGTTCGCATCGTAGATTGGTGTCAGTGTACCACGTTTTCTCCCATATGTCATCCACGGCCTCCTTGTTCTTTCTGCTGACTTGCCAGCATTAATAGCGCCTGCAGGCTAAATGTTCCTAAAGACATAAAAAGTTTTAGATAAATAAGAAATATAAATTAAGAACATACTTTCTATTTTAATGGCTTGACGTACGTTTTTCAATTGCTTCTGTACTTGTCTATCTAACAGATTGAATTGGCAATTAAATTAACATGCAATGTAAATCAAGTTCACAAATAAACACTTATTTTATTCAAAGATTTGTAAGGAAATGCTAGAAAGTAAGTAAGTGCTGCCATCTATATAAGCTTTAAAGCTTCTGTAAAAAGGTCTGAGAGCTTATGTTGATATTTGGAACTTTGACGTTGTCGTAGTTACTAGCAATTTCAACAGATGTCGCTAAGTAGAAAAAGTTGAGAGCGCGGTGCATGGCGCTAAGCATGAGTTTGCTATTTATAAATATTATAAATTATTAACTACTAAGAAGAATTATGCAGAACTTAGAATGCCGGGCCCTTGGTATGCTATTCAGAAATATCGAACGAGGTTGCTACTACGGTGCAAAAATCACACAACCGTGCTGATGTTAATAAGATGTTTTATTTATAAGGTGCTACAGCATCAGTCACGTGACTTCTGCAGCCTTTTCTTATGGAGTCTTGTAAACCATAAAAAGCCCATGTTGACCCATTAGGGCCAAGAGCAGAACAAATTAGGTTCTTTTATTAAAAAAAAAAAATTGTTAGTTTTTTTTCAAAAGTACCTTTTCTTGGATTGGATTATAAGCTATCTTTATTGCAAATATAGTTTATAGTAGGATCGATAATCGATAAACCCATGCATACAATTCATCTTGATCTTGTAGTGTATCGCACACTTTTGTCATCGCGAGAGTCGCTACGCACAATATTATTGAATTAAAAAACATATAATAGTAACATGACGCGATTCACCGCGACATACGAATACCTTTAGTTAAGTAGGTGAAAATAAGTATATAAATTTGCTTTGTTTTGGTTCCAACTACAACTACAATAAACCTACTTCTACACGATGTGAGCTTCTCCTTGTCTCCCACGCTCACCCCCATGGGCACCTGGCTGCAGAAAGAACACCCTAACTCTTGGTACGGAAACTATGCCAAATAACAATCTGCTTGCATTGTATAGAACATATTAGTACCTACACATAAAGTCTAAAATAGTAATGGGAAGAAAATGTGGCATTGTTGTTCATGATGGATGGATCGCCGTTGTGAGAGGGAGGTACTTATGTCACTATAAATGATCGCTGGACAATGATTCGCAAACTGTGGAATAAAGATATTTTCGCATGTAGAAACATTTTAGTATGAAAGTTAGCGAACTTACCTTTTTTCTTTATACATATCACGCTGAGTCCCTTACGGGCTACGCAGAGAGAAAGCGCCAGTTCATTTAATATTTTCAGACTTTTTTAGCTTTATCTACTTTCAGGATCTTATTTAGAGACTTTACTAGATGATTTGTACCTATTTTTGAATGCATTCGTAATCCCATTTGAAATCAAAATTTTTTTGGAATGCCAAAGTTAATTGGCTTTTAGTATAAAATATGGTTTGCGGATACGAATGGACGAAGCGTTGCCAATAAAAGATAAATTGGCAATAAATATATGTCAACCATCGTTTCTATTCAGTTTCAGCTATTCGAAACAATGTACGTAATCTATCTAGACCATTACTATGCAATTTAAGTAAATACGAACTCTTATGCTCTGAGAATACTCTATAGACTCTAGTTCACAGATTGGTGGTTAAGGGAGCTGTTTACATTTACAATAAGACCCGAGACCGTATACGGTAAAAATGGATAACGAAAAGCGAAACATTTTCCAAGTTTTAGAAAATATATAGGTAGAATACTACTTCTCTAAGAGTGAAGTGTTGCCTATTTGTAAGACTCTTTTTAGTTCCTACCCTAAATATCAAAGTTTCCCCCTCTTGGGCAAAGGTTTTCTTTCCCCTAATTCAGTACCTACTCCTAATTTAACTACCTACCTACCTCTGGCCTGTACCTCAAATAGGCGCTCAGTTCATTCTGCCGTATTTTTCTCTGCAAGTTGATATCTTTTTGAAAAGAATTAGAATAAACCTGGGGAGCTTAAGGAGCCTTCGTCGTTAGAAAGCCCCGTGGCAAAGTTTGTAACTATTAATCCTGCAATTCAGGCTCCCGAGACTCATTAACTGTCACGTGACTACATCTGAACAAAGGTTCTTAAGGGGATCTGATTTGAGTGATGAGAGATGTCTATCGAATCTGTGAATCACTTATTTCGGTGACTCATACTAATTGTTACCGATAAGAGGCGTAAAGACGTTTAAGGAATTATAGCGCGAGAAGCGAAAAAAATATATAAAAGGACGCGATCTCTTCAATTGAACAAAACTGTAATAATTAAGGAAAGCATATTTAAGTTTGTATAAATGGAAGTTATGACTGACGAAAGCTTGTCTAAACATACATTTAATGCGAATATTCTTCTGAAACAAGAAGCTGAGGAAGACCAAGTAGACTTAGATCCAACAATTAGATATTGGAGCATGTCTGAATTAACTTATTGATGTAGATGAAATGAAAGGTTGATAAGACTAAAAAGACCCATGGCTCTACTACTGTCTACCCGATAAAGTATTCTGTGAGAAGATATGTATGCATGTATTTAATTAAAAAGTTATATTATACCCGTAATGTGGATTCAATTTTCCAATCGGTCTCAATGTAACAACGAAAACCTTTTAGTGTAATACAAAGATATAAACGTAAGAATGAAAAATGTTTTCTATTACATACGATCCACTTTTATTTTGTACACTATTCATGTCGTTTTCTGCTCTGTTGGTGTCGTGAGAGTGTGTGATTCGGGACAGGTGCTTGTCTCCCCAGCTCAAAATGTATGTAGACAATAGGATTTCATCAAGAATTTTGGTAAGTATTACATGTCTTCGTATTTGTATAAAGGGTTTTTGGGCTTTGTATGTCTTCTATCGTACATAGACTACATGTAGCACTTCTATTGTACTATTTGACAGACGGAGGAGGTTTCGTTTCAAGTACAGTCTGTATCAATACTTATACTAACCCTACCAAAATAACAAACGCGAAAGTTTAGTTGGTAAGGATGTTTGTTACTCAATCACGTCAGAATATCTAAACGGAATTGCATAAAATGTTGACACAAATAGAATATGTTTCATTCCGAAAAAACACTGTAAATTAAATGTGTTTTCCTCAACGGGGAGCTCATTCCACAGCCTGAGCGTTCGCGGAAGGAAACTCCTTTGGAACCGCGCAGTGCGAGACCTTTGTGGTTCCAAGGTATGGGGATGAATTCCCCGTCGATGGCGAGAGGTGTGGTGGTAGAAGGTGGAAGTGGGCATCATATCGAACAATTCTGCAGAACACTGTTTCTGCGCGGGTGAAATAGCGTGCCGCAGGTAGTCTTAGATAGATATCCCTCAGAATTTCTTTGTGAACGTTTAGACGTTTCCAAATGCTTTTTCTTTTACCATAAGTTATATATTACAAGTATGTATTTTTCACACCTTCCCATAAAGGTCCCCGAATGGTTAGGTAGAGGCGTTTAGGTCACACACCCACACTCCGCCAGAGATATATATTAGGTGCCAGCGTGACAGATGGCGAGTCCATCGCCTTTACTCAAGCACGACTATAATATACGTCTTTGAATTTATTCTCAAGCGTATGCGGGGTTCCTCTCGATGTTTTCCTTAACCGTGGTGTGACTAATCACTGTACTTAGGTCTAGAAAAACTCATTGGTACAGTCGGGATTCGAACTTGCAATCTTTGTGTTGCAGGCCACTACTCGAACCACTCCGCCACCACGGCTATGTATATAAGTATGTATTCACTTATTCAAATAAGATGAACTCAGAGCAATAGAGTATCAGTAATTAATTACATACATACATATCATCACGCCAAGTCCCTAGCGGGGTAGGCAGAGAGTATAGAGCGCCAGTTCTCTCTAGACTTACATACCTCTTTCGCTTCGTCCACATTCATCAGTCTCTTCATACATGTTCGTCGGTTTCGAGTACTCTTAACGTTCCCGTCCTTCAGAGTCCGATCTATTTGATCCAGGTAGTTGGAACGTGGCCTTCCTCTGCCTCTTCTTGCACACACTTTTGCTTTGTATATCTGTTTCGTCAATCTTTCTTCACTCATCCTTTCTATGTGTCCAAACCAACGTAACATGCCTTTCTTCATCTTTACAATCACGCCCTCATTTACGCCAGTTGATTTGCGAATCTCTTCATTGCGGATTCGATCTAAAATCGTTACTCCGCACATTTTTCGAAGAGATCGCATTTCAACTGCATTCAAGCTATTTTCATACTTCCTCTGACATACCCAAGAATTAATTATGTAGTTAAATACGTGGGCACCTACATACCTTTTACTATGCACCCCTCACCTGCAAAGTTGGCACAATAGCTAAGCTCGCTTATTGATGTCGTTTGCAGCTCGGATGTTCTGTAGGAGAAGCATCGAATAATGGTTATCATTTATATCCACGGATATTTTATGAATATTTTCTTCTATACCTTCAACCCGACCATTATTACAAAGTCACATTCTGAAGTAATTTCTTTTAACTCCATGTGTTGTAATGATTTAAAAGCTTTGTTATAGAACAGCACTTGTTTAAGTCAAATGGTATAGTTTATTCGATTTTTGATTCGATGCTATGATGATAAATGTAATGTTGCAGCGTTTGTAGAGTACAGTACTCGGGTTCCAATGCGCAGCGAATATGTTAACATCAGTAATATAATAAAAATAAACACCTGAAGTAAGAGCTTCAAACATAAATCGCATTATGAGAGAGGAGTTTGAACTTGTAAATACCACAACTACGGGGCGAACGGCGGCGATTAGGGCGACCACAATATTATTACGTGACTTGCTCCCAAAACGGACAGGCAATCCCTATAAAGAGGTATTTGGGACCCCAATTTACACCCCCTTCCGTAATATTCCGCGCCTCAGCGATAGAGGACCGGCTGCCTTTGGCTCCCCTCTTCATATTGGCGATAGAACGATATAACTTTATATATATATATATATATATGAGGAATAACGATATAACTATGAGGAAGCACATATATATGCGTACATATTCAGCTTATGACACTTTGAAATACGCTCTTTAAAACTTCTACCTTATTATATTATATTACCTAATGTCTAAATTTAATCAATTATTTCATTTCACTAATGTGTCTAAATCTCATAAATAATTTATTTACTGTTGCCGTGGTGGCAGAGTGGTTCGAGCAGTTGCCTGCGACACAAAGATCGCAAGTTCGAATCCTGACTGTACCAATGAGTTTTTCTGAACCTAAGTACAGTAATTAGTCTCACCACGAGCTTTGCGGTGAAGGAAAACATCGAGAGGAAACCTGCATACGTCTAAGAAGAAATTCAAAGGCGTATGTATAGTAGTGCTTGAGTGCCGTCGATGGACTCGCTATCTGTCACGTTGGTACTTAATATACCTCCGGCGGGAAGTGGGTGTGTGTGTGTTACCTATACATCTCTGCCTACCCCTTCGGGGACCCTTGTGGGATGGCGTGAGGATATTATATTATTTACTGATAGGTAACGCTATGGTGTAAATCAATAGGACGCTCAAGGAGCACGTATGAAGAGACTGATGAATGTGGACGAAGCGAATGAGGTAAATCTAGAGAGAACTGGCGCTCTTCTCTCTCCACCTAACCCGTGAAGGACTCAGCATGATGATATTTATGTATGTGCGACTAAGTGGAACCGTGTTAGTGGTTATACTTTTGAGATTGAGAACCAAAGTTCGCCCGCATTGCCAGGTGGTTCGCGTAGTCGCCTGTAACGCAAAGATTCCAAGTTTAAATAAATCCCTATTGTACCAATGAGTTTTTCTGAACTTATAAGCTGTGATTACCACGGGTGATAGAAAACAACGAGAGGAAACCTACATAAGTTGGAGATGTAATATAAAGACGTATGTATAGTCGGGCTCGAATCGGCGATGGACTCGCCATCTCTGACGTTGCCACTTAAATATATATCCGGCAATGTGTGTTCTTCTACGTAACACTACGGGTACTCCTGGAGGAAGGTGCAAAACATTCAATTCATACCTAAATAAGATTACCGCCAATATGGCTTATATATTATTCCTCCTGAACCGCACTATCTAAAAACTTATTAAAAATCCGTTGCGTACTTTAAAAGATCTAAGAGTAGAGACGGGGGGCAGCGACTTTGTTTTGTACTATGTAGAGACTCAAAGTTTAAGTATGTATCAAATAGCTTAGATACAAAATACATCTCTCCTTGCAATGTCGTAATTTTGACGTATATGAATTCCCCTCACTATTTAGGTGTGCGAGTGTAAATGGCGCGACCTTTAAGGCAACCGGAGTGATATTTGGCTGTAAAGTGTTATTGCTTCTGCTTCCTCGTGGGAGACAGATGATTACACGAATGGGTTGCTATATTCGACACTTCCCGTATTTTATCGATACTTCTGGTGACACTATTAAAAAACTGTCACTCGTACACACGAATCACCCACCAAGGGTTCTGTTATGGAATACAAAAATTAAGAAATATAATTATAAATAGCAGTTTTTGCGTTTTGTTAACGGGTCTTTTAATTTGATTAAAATATATAAAATGTTTTAAATTCATCCATCACCATTCCTCCATACAAACTCCGCATCTTGTAGGTATCTCTTATAGGTAGTAGAAGCTTTCTTAGCAAGAATAGTAATTGTACAAAATTATTAAAGCTCGTGTAGGTAAGCGTTTCTCAAACATACCATACCCAATATAAAAATCTTTCTAAATCCCTGGTTCGGATCCCTAAAAAGTTGTATAATGTTTTAGGATGAAGCGGAAATTATTAAATAAATTTTGAACTTCAAGTGGTTTGCCGAAGATATTGTATTTATTACATACAACCAAGTTTATCGGCCCTTGATATTGTGAGCCTCTTGTGTCGATACTTTGGCTTCTCGTTTCATTGTAACAGAAATGTACTCACCATCTGTCACGTTGGCACCTAAAAATATATCACTGGAAAAAGTGAACGATGGATACTAGCTACACACCTCTGCCGGGGAGGGAGGGCAAGGTGCTATATTATAAATTAAGTACCTCTACACTTTAGTAAATCTTCTTAATGAGTGTTATCAAAAAAGTGCGAACCCCAAAACATTTATTAATTGCAGATAACTAAAGCAATCCAATATTACGATTTTATGATTTGTACTGCATACATGCATTTGCGCATTTCACACTCGACGTCCATTGAATATAGTTGGCACAGATGATCAATTTAGATGTATGTATGACGATATAAACGGATATTGACGTGAGCGCCGGATATTACCGCTGTATCTTCATACTTATCAACAAGCAATTCGATAAACTCACATTTAGGTATTAATATTTTTCCAAGTAAAATCGACGTTAAGAAGATTAAGGTATCTTGTGTAGGACGGATTCCATTATATGTACAAGTGGGTTTACTGGATACCTAGAAATTATAGTCGAGGTAACTTGGTACATCTTAACATTATGTGATATCATTTAATATCAGATATTGTGAGAATATTACGAAAACTACGTTTGCCAGAAAAGTAAGGAAATAATTAATAAGGCTCTTTCCTGGGCTTCATTATATACCTATGTTAATATATATATAATATATATTTGCGCTACTTTACGTAGCTCTTACAAGACCCTCTAACCGCCGGAGATATATACATATATATATATATATATATATATATATATATATATATATATATATATATATATATATATATATATATATAATATATAATAATATATTTATATATATATATATTATATTATTATTATTTTTTTTATATTGAATAAAAGAAATCTCAGCATCGGCTCAGCTGCAGCAACACCCTCTCTTTGCTTCTTTGCTGAAGATATACATATTTAGGTGCTAACGTGACAGACAGGCTTGTCCATCTCCGTTTCTCGGGCACGACAATACATAAACAGAATAATTATTATAAACGTAATTCAAATAAACGTAAGCCCGAGGACGGATATATTTAGACTACTTTAGTGCCTACGAAATTCGCAGGTGGTAGGTACCCTATTCATTAAATCAGCGTTTGCTAAGGTTTCCTGTGATGTCACACTATGGTTAATGATATCGGGGCTTTGGGAGTGGCACGTAGAAATAAGGCTAATAAGCTCACATTCACATGTACCCGTCTCTTTCTTACTCCAGTTAATGAAAACACGCCGCCCTTCTTTCGCGTATATCATTTGTGAAGGTCTAACGTTACATGAAGCTAATTCTTAAAGCATTTTACTACTTAAATTAACAAATTGTCGGAAGAAATATCGCATTTGATTCTTAATTAATGTGAAGTAAGATTTTAGTTATAATGCAAAGCTATAAACAAATTGTCGCTATAAATGTATACGTATAAGTAACGCATTAAGGTTCAGCGGTTAATGTTTACGTCTTCTCTAGGCAATACGCCTCAGTCGGGAAAGTACAATTTTGATAGGCAAACTCATGCTTTGATCTCTTCAACTGCCTGTTTAGTACTCGGAAACTCGTAGCTTCCTTTTGATACGACAGCATCAATAGCCCAAAGCAATAACTTCACAATCGTCTATTTCTCTGCTATTTGATCTAAATATTAGGAGCATAGTCTTTCTGAAGAAGCGAGAGAGTATTGTAAGCTTAGAGTGAAGTGTCTCGCTATCATTTGTTCGTGTGATATGGTACAATGTAGGAATCAAGTAAAAAAAATACATTCGATGTTGACAAATTCATATCCTTATTTTTGCAAAAAGTTAAGCTGTGTCGTAATGTTCCCTTTAATAAAGTTATTTTCTGATCTTTACAGCTATTTATTATTGCATCGTTATGAGATTCATAATATCCTATAACTCGTAGAAGCCAACCGATTTATTTTCTGAGTCACCACTTAAGTGAGGTATTTATCTTCAAAGTTATATGCCTAAAAAAAGTGGCTAAATCGCAAGTGATAGCAATGTATGGGTTTTCTGATAACGAGACCTACGCATCTGCTACCGTCCGGGATGGGGTAATTTTCCTGATATACGTTTTCAAAATAAGTACTGGTGACGTGTTGTGATGAGTTATTGACATTCCAAACTATTGTTTAGCGATTGAATTCCCATTAGAAACTATAGAACTAAAGGTTTATTCCACGTTTATTACTCACGAAAAATCTTTGTTCGTGACATTCACGATTTAAGAAAACTGGTGTGAACCGGGAACATTAAAGATCCTTTAATCCCATTTAATAACAATTATAAACTTTTGATAACAAATAATTTTTCAACAATCCTTACTCCTCCGCTAAAGCTATCGCTGCTTCTGAAATCATATAATGACGTCTTGCCTCAGGATATGTTAACTGCTTAGATACATACGAGTATGGATAACATGGTTTCTGAATGGTTTAGTGGTCGCAAACAAAATAAAAATTTAAGGTGCGAATTCCGGGGGTGTATATCAATTACTTTTTACTGAGCTTAAGTGCAGAGATTTATTACACCTCAAGCTTTTCGGAAGGAAAACTCATAGAGAAACCTGCCTTTCAAAAATAAATTCGAGGACGTGTTTGACTTACCATGTCACGTTGACGCCTAAATATATTTCAGGGTAGAGAGAGTTTTGTTACACCTCTGCCTACCCCTTTGGAAACCATAAATAATAAAGGTCAATCAGTTAACAATTTAGCGAGTTAAATGGTAAGTCGTCACCGTTTCCATAATGTTAATAGGTATAATATAAATATAAAACTCGCTATATAAACATCATGATATTCTCAAAGTACTTGATAAACTAGTCATAACTAGACACTAACTAGACATAACAAGTCTAGTAATAACTTATCCACATGTACAGCATCGGGCTTGGATTTCCTTTGGGAGGGTAATTGATTAAGATATTGCGATATTAATATCATACCTACTCAATGAGGATTGAGCGTTGGAAGTCAGGAAAAATAAATAAGACCCTATATATGTATATGTAGTTGGAGCTTGAAGTTTAGTCATATTACTCGACTGAATATAATAGTGCTTTCCATTCACACAACAAAAGTCCTCCATGATCGGCAGCGTGCGAGCGATATCCCTGGTGTTGCATGTCCATAGGCGGCGGTAACTGCTTACCAACAGGCGGCATCTATTACCGCATGATTGTTAACTACCCTTGTGTATAAAAAAGGTATTATTCGATATATAGGTAAAATTCGATACTAGTACAATACTGTAGACTTAAATATACTTAGTCGTTTTTGAAATCTATAGAGTCGCCGTCTATCACGCTATCACCTAAATATATCTGTATCATTAGACCACTGTTTATCTGTTCTGAAACATACGCCTTTGAAATACCTCAGACGTATGCAGGTTTCCTCGCGATTTTTTACTTCACAGTACAGCTCGTGGTGTAACTAATCACTGTACCTAAGTTTAGAATAACCCCAATGGTACAGTCGGGATTCGAAACAGCGATCGAGTAGTTAGCCTGCGACATAAAGTCGCAGGCTAACTACTCGAACCACTCGGCCATTACGGCTTTTTGAAAATTTTATGGACACTAAATACAATTTCTGAAATTATTCTAAAAGAAATTAATGAGAGAATCTACTTTATAGTATGCACATGTTCCAGTGACCCAAATTTATGGGTCAAACCTGCAAAGCACATTTCAGCAGGTCAAATCAGGTAATTGAGCCAAACGTGAATTGCTAATTTAAATA
>JACCPG010003389.1:0-46084 GCA_016069955.1 Drepana arcuata
CTAAAACAAATGCCACTATCCAACAAATTGGTTAAATATAACTTTACTGCGGTACCCTACTTTAAAGCGATTCTGTCGGATACTGACTTCGTTTAGAATTTAATTTCCACAACAAACAAAGCTTTTACACTGTCACAATTCATTGTGGGAAACATTACACTTAACGGCTTTGCATTTTCATTGTGTTTAATTTAAAACGTATCTTTACTCACATTTAGGGGCAGCGATTTATAATTGAATGAGGCGTCCTACTTCGAATTGTGCGAGGAATTCTTCAATCTTTTAGATGAAAGCTGACATTTGACGGAAAAAAGGCCTTCGCCACTCACGTGAAAATCTGTGCGTATCTATAAAACTTTCTCACTGAGCAGGCAAATGGTAAGGTCTCTTTCCCGGGTCGTCAATACGGCATGAAATGGCGAATATAAGGCGTAACGATAGTTTGAATAGAGAACGCTGCTTGTTTACAATAGCTACGAGTAGTTCGTGAGTTCGCTCTTCATTTAGATGGGATACGCGCCGATACCGCGTGCGGGTGTGGCGTTCATACCACTTTATACATGTGGCCTTTATCTTCCCCGCTTTCACACATACAATAATGCAACTTTTGAGTATTTGAATGAATATTAAGAAAGACCTTAAATCGCTGGTCGTTCGAGGTTGACGGCCACGCCTCTATTATGGACTTCATAATATAATAAATTGCACTTAATATGTTCTTTAATGTTCCTTTTCACCATCTCAGCTATTGTGGAACAGCATCAAAGCTAATTCCATTATACTACTAGTCTTGGTACTACTCCTTGAAATCGACGAGAATGTACGAAGAGACTGATGAATATGGACGAAGCGAAAGAGGTATGTAATTCTAGAGAGAACTGGCGCTCTATTCTGTCTCAGGCAGACAGAAAGTCCCGATAGGGACTCGGCATGATGATATCTGATGAGTGCTGGTAGCTAGTCCACTCGACATAAAATTGGCCACGCGCTTATGATACCTCTAGAATTGGTAACGCCTATAGACTATTTTACAATGACTATGATACTACTCGCCACACGGTGGACCGTATGCTAAATTTTCACTTTTAATATACTTCTCGTCAGAAAAATCTAAACACCTTGCAAGTTTATGTTTTGTAAGGATTATCAGAAAAAAAATTATATTTAGTAAAATATTTCAAATGTCGTTTCATAGTGAAAAAAAAAATTATTTATTATATTTTAAACATCTGATAATCTTGCTAGATATATAGATACTATAAAAATAGTATATTACAATCGGGCTCCCAAAACTGCCATTAAAATTATATTTATTTAAACTTAGGGTTTATGATCGGCTTTAAATTATTAATTATACTCTGTAGTACGTGTACGTAGCAGCAGTTGGTAAAGGGCCATAGCGCAGTGTGTGACATTGCTGCAATAGCACAACATAGATTTTTTGCTATCGCCAGGGCCACAACGGAGGAAGCGTGTAGTCGGCATTTAATAATATCCAGGATCGAACGAGACATAGCGAAAATACATATAGTTCATCACTTCACGCCGAGTCCCTCAGGACGAAGGCAAAGAGTGTAGAGCGCCTGATACAGAGTAAGTGATAGTAAGCTTTTTTGTAAAGAATTACCGTGCAGATGTACAGAGTGCAGTACAGAAAAGTAAATCTCACGAGATGAGCTATAAAGCTGTAGAAGTATTAAAATCCCATAGTTTTGAAACAAGCTCAAAGTACATTCGCCTTAAGGAGGAAAATGGAATGGAAACTTCATAACGCAACTGACGGAATAACGATGGCGTCGTGGTCGCATCTAATTAAAGGCAGCATTCTCATTTCGTCCGCGACAATTTAACGTGCAAATTTTAAGACTTCACAATAAAACTTTGAGATTTACCGTCGAGAACTACCCCCCGTGACGGATAATTATCTCGGTGGTACCTTTTAATGACGCTGGGTCGAGATAACTACAGCAATCGCTACGAAAACGGTTTTTAACGTCAACGCACATTGACTCAATTTCATACAACTAACAAAATTGTGGCGCTTTTCTTTATTTTTTATAATATAATAAATGTCTTGCACACTTACTTAAGATTACTTGTCTCAGCCCTAGTGACTACGAAGCTTAAGGCCGCAGGTTCGCTTCCTTTTATAAGTCAAATAATTGTATGATTATAGATAGGCGACGTTCATCAAATCATGTACAAGGCTACTTGAAGCCGATAAAACATTTTTAGAAACATTTATTGATTTTCTTAATTGTGGAAATAATTTTCATAGAATGGTATTTAAGGGTCTACTGGTGACCTAGCGTTCAGGTAATCACTCTACCTACGATATCTACATGAAGGTCCAATAAGAAATTCAAAGGCAAACTCGCCACGTGTCAATTCGACACCTAAATGAATCGACGAAAATCATCACAAATTTAACAGCTGGGCTCTTGTCGGCGTCTCTGATGCAGTCCCTTCCATTCGTTTCTGTCCAGTCCAACTTCCTTGACCTCCCTATACGACATTAGAGACACTTTTTCTTTGATCCGACCCATGATGTTAATCTTGGTCTTCCTCTTTCTCTCTTCCCCTCTACCTTTCCTTCTAAGATGTTTCTAAAGAAGCTATCATGTCGTATAAGGTGGCCTAACATCTTTCCTCTTCTATTCTCGACTGACGACGAAAATGGCATGTTAAAAATCTTCAGGGACCCCTGAAGAGAGGCAGACATCGCGGGAAGGTTTTAAGATATAATAGACTATAACCCGTTTCTGTGACTCAATATTTTGAAAGCTGTAAACGATTAAGTCTTTTTTATGTCTAAACGCACTGCGTGTCGATAAATGTTTGGCTATGAAATCGTATGATGTTTGTAAGCACTCGTTTTGTCGGCAGCAGTTTGCTAAGCACTTAGGCGGTAATCAAAGTATATGATAGTGTCGGCTTCACCCATTTAACATTTTAATATTAGTTTGGTAAACACACGTGTTACCCAAACTAAGCACAAGTTTAGTGTGAATAGTAGAAAATTAATCGTCTCTTATTTTGTCAGATCCTATGAATAATCTAGGATAGTCAGCTGAATTAACGGCTACTTGTGTCATGCAACCGATAGTATTGCTAATTTAGGAGAATTTAGGTAAAATATAAATAAGACATGAAAACATTGACATATGAAATACATAAGAATATTGCTGAATAGCTGATATAAGCATCTGACACAAACGAAATGAATACGTTATCAATGTTCGTTCTCGAATTAAGTTTATGACTGCCTCAATATCCAAAGCAATTTCCGTTACAATCTAGGTTTACTTTTGTAAAGGCTATATAAATGCTCAAAGATAATCCAGTGGGCGTACTCATGAAATCCCGAGAGATATAGCGAACTTAAACAATTAACACCGAGAGCGAGGTTCTACCTTTGAAGGTTTGTACAATTGGAACGGTAAGAGGCAATGCTTCTAACTTACTAAGAGTTCATAACTTACTAAGAGCCGTTACAATGAGTGACCGAGGGGAGCCGCATTCCCGGGCGCGGAGAGTGAATGCAGGGGGGTGGAGCGCAGCACGAGCGCGCCACCTCGTAAATCTGAACAGCCCGGGGCTCGAACCTGCTCAGAACGTACGTCTCGGAGTCTTGGCGCAAAGCTACTTAACGACCAGAGACAGTGTCCAATAAAACATCTACAGGTGAAATTCGCGAAGCGGATATTTTTAATCTGCTTTCCTAGTACTGTGATCCTTGATGAGGACAACACTTGTTACAATACTTGCTGGAAAATATACCTCCTTTATTCCAGATTATATCTAGTCCCTGTTTTTTTATGAAACGTTTTTCTAGGGTTAATAAAAAAGATATAATATAGGTTAATCCTGGCTAGTTCGTCGTTAGTTCGAAGTGGCCTTCCTAAGGTTGTCTCATTATATGAAACGACATCAGCAAAGAGAGACCAATAAATGTTATTGTTATTATTCTCAGACAGAACATAACATACATCACATTTCTTTTTCCTCAACCAATTACTTTTTATATCGCTGATACATTGAAAAAATTCAATGTTTGAGCTTTTTCAAAGCGTGCCATTAGGAAAACTGTCACCATATTATTGTTTACTGATGCTCGCTTTCGAAGCGGTTTTTTTTAAATACTTGTTGTCTGACTTCTCACTGTCTTCACTTCATCTTCGCTTTTGGAATTTTAATATCATACAGGTATCAGGAATTAAATAGAGATCATTCACTAGTGATACATGAATATCAACCATGTACTAAATGCGTCATAGCGTGTATGGTATGGAATATAATGTAAAAAAACCTATATAACTTAGGAAATCCGTGCTATGAATAGCTGGTTGACTCTCGACGATATATGTTTTTATTTAACTCTTTTTAGGAAGTCAGAATTTAAAATCAGTTTTTAATGTTATGTACCGGTTCTTATATAATATATCTACCAAGGTTGCAACATTCATACAACCCGCCCGATTTCAAAGCAGTCACATAGCCTAATAGGCTTGCTTGCTCTATTGGTTTAACATAGTGGCCGCTTAAACGCCTGATATACCTACTTACGATACTGTTAGATGCAAGAAGTAAAATTGGGAAATCAGAACAAGCATCTTAAATTTCTTTGGCTAACAATATTATGTCAAATCACAAAGTTATTATTTTTATTTAAGAATATTCAGGTTACCTTACGATGCCTCCTTTTTCGAAAGCTCGCGGAAGCTCGCTCAAGTTGAGCAAAAGAACCATTTGTACAATGTTTACGTTACAGGAGACTACTTAAACCACATAGCCACCACGACTCTTAATACTTTAATGCTAACAAGAAAATATTATACTATAATGCTTGAGGCTTGTAGTAATTGCGACTATCATTTATTCTAATGTGTAACGTCGTTGCTATTAACAGAAGAGTTTATTTATTAACAATTATTGAAATAAACCAAGTTATTGAAACAGTTGGGCTGCGATCGAGGGATTGTGTTGCGGCACAGCCAGGCGCAGATTTATAGGATCTCGTGTCACCTGCCAGCCACAGCAGTATAGGCCTTTCGGTAAACCTTAGGGACCGGTACAAGGAAATCTCAAAGCTATTTGTTGAAGCAGAAAGCTTACATTGTAATGCATTTGTATTAGTTGGGCTAATCGTAGGGTTGTCACACCCATACTATACTTACAATAATACTATGCCAGTTTGTGTCGCTCTTTGTAAATGTGTAATATCTTTGTGTATGTGTTTAAACATATATAAACTATATATAAGTATGTTTTTTTTCAAGTCAGCTATAGCTTTACAGCTACAGCATTTCCTTGTCTAGTAGTCTCTTTCTTTTATAATTAATTAGTTGGAACCATGCGATTTCTTGAGTTAAAAATAAATAGGCGAGTATAGAGTCGAAGTCTTTTGTCATACTAAATCTTCTGTTGATACGAGACAGAAGTGTATCGTGAGATGTGATAGCCCTACCTGGGTGCGAAGTGTACATCGGAGACCACCGATACGGCGGCCACCATGACAGAGGCATTGTTCCGCTGCTATACAACACCGAGGCTAATTTAAACCGATAGTGGCATCTTGTCTCGTCTATTCAGAAGCTGGCTCGTGCTAGTTTAGAGTCCGATAAAACTAGATAGGTACCATCCTCAGATCTAAAAACCTATACACGTAGTTATAAATGTTTAAGTATTAATGATACCCTGCTTCCTATGCCCAAATCATAGGAATAACAATTAAGTTACACAGTTTAGTTGAAAGAAAAGACATTAATTATTTTGATACATACATATTTTGATATATACATATCATCACGCCGAGCCCCCAACGGGGTAGGCAGAGATTATAGAGCGCCAGTTCTCTCTAAACTTACATACCTCGATTATTTTGATAATGTACTAAAAGCTATGAAGACACTGATGAGTGTGGAGGAAGCGAAAGAGGTATGTAAGTCTAGAGAGAACTGGTGCTCTATACTCTCTGGCTAACCTATTAGGGACTCGGCGTGATGATATGATGATGATGACTAAAAAATAAAAGATTTAAAAGAAAAACTCATAGGTACAATACAGTCTGATTTCGAACTTGCAATCTTTATGTTGCAGGCACTACTACTCGAACCAGTCGGGCACTAAGGCTCTATTACCGTAGTTTATATGCATATTTTATTCATCCTAAAATCTGCGACCCCAAGGGAAAATGGAAAATGTGTAGTTTGTTGAGTGTCATGCACAAAGAATGTCAGAAACCAAATTAAGGAAGAACATAGAAAGAAAGCTGAAATCAAATTTCATTCAATTGACAAACACGCCCAACAAAAAGTGAGAGGCGTTTTATTAGCGGGGGCTCATAAAGCGGGGACATCAAAAGAGGCGTCGTCGGGTGACGCTAGCTGTTTAAGTACGTGTGGCGAATAACGTGCGTGATACACGCCACGCGATATATGTAAACATATTTAGCAAGTTTTGATGGGACCAAGGAGAAGAGCACGCGACTTAAATAATACATACTGCGGGTTCTACATTATTTATATATGAGTACATATAAAACACGAGCCACTGCCTAGCAATAATTGATAAGTTACAAGGAAAAGAAAGCAAAATAAATGGTAAGCCGACTTGTATATTGAAAGAAAATTAAACATCCCAAAATAGAGACCATTAACGTGATCAAAGCCGCGTGCAAAAGCTAATAACCATACTAACCCGAATTCAGCTGAAGCATGAAATATCTACTTGCAAATAACTAGCTTAAAAACTAGCAATTTAGAAATAGCATAATTCGCATTTGGAATTCACATAGCCTTCCAACAGCTTGGACACCGGACAAGCACTGTGAGGGCTCAAAGCAGCAACATTGAGCTAATTCGGACGTTTACTATTTTGCGATGGGGCCAAAGTCCCATGCTGCCTGTCTGTCAGACTGTTTGTTGGCGATGAACTCAAAAAGTATCGAACTGATTTTCATACGCTTTTCACCAATAGACAGGGTGACTCACGAGGATGGTTTGACAAACTATAAGGTTAATGTAAATTTGTTCAAATATGACGATAATTATTGAAACTGTCGGAAAGTCAAACCGCTTGGGAGATTTCTTTATTTATTTCCAATTTCAAAACTTACAGAATCATCCCCCGAGTCCTTCATGGGGTAGGCAGAGAAAGTGAGTACCTTACCGTACTCAAACATATTATACATGACCATATAGCGGTGTTTCAGTGCAAGCTCCAGCTGGCTTATGCTTGTTTGTGAACTAACCAAATTAACTGGTTTCATTACAACAACATTCACATAAAAGTTCATGCGTCTACTTAAAATGCGGTTACGTTTCAGATTGGGTACATTAAACTTTATACAGACGCGCACGTCGCTAAATTGGAGTGTTGGTTAGTTTGTTCTTTGCCAAGTTTTTTCATGTCCACTCGTCGAGGGTCCGGGGAATGCTCGCGGACCGGGTAATTGTGTTAAAACTTTCATCAGGAAGTGTGAAATTTTACGGAAACAGCGAGACCAACGTTATCAACGCACCTACAAGTTTAATTTGTTTCAAAATTTCACGCGGAAAGACACAATGACAATTATTAAGAGAATCTGACGCAAAATCATACAAAAAAAAAGATAATATATTCCTAACAACATCGTGCTCGTATCACGAACAACATATGTAATCGTACAAACAACTACACACGACAGACAACATCAATGACTTTTAACACTCAATTAAAATGGAAATAAATAATTCATTACATACGGGTGTCATATTATTTTTACTCAATGGCAAGGGCACTTGGGAAGCACAAAGGCTGAATACAAATGTATTTGACACACGTGACTCGACGTCTCGCACGCAACCGTGGGACCGCGTGGCGCCACCCATCTTGATGAAACAAATAGAATAAGAAATCTGAACTTAAGTATAGTGACTTATCACACCGCGAGCTTTACAGTGAAGGGAAACAGCGAGAGGAAATTTTCACACCTCTGAGAAAAAAATAATATAAATATATACCCTCAGGTCTTCCCACAAGGGTCTCCAAGGAAAATGCAGAGGTGTATAGGTAGTACCCATATACCCCCTTTCAACCAGAGATATATTTTATGAATCAGAGAAGTCTACGTGACAAATGGCGAGTCCATCCCCATTACTCAAATACGACTATACATATTGAACTTTGAACTTCGCAAACGTATGCATGCAGGTTTACTCTAGATGTTTTCCTGCCCCGTACAGCTCGTTGTGTGACTAAAACGTTTGTGAAATAATTCTTACACGTCATGTGTCTGTGGGCAACTAAATATACCTCCAGTAAAAATAGGTAAATAGTAAAAATAGTAGGTGGAGGGGTACCCCTCCACCTACTCCTTCGGGGAATCATGTATTAAGGTGTACAGATATAACAAAACAAAGTATAGGTATGAGCTCGTTTTTGATCTTATAAACAATTTAAGCATGGCGGATGAACACTAGATAATTATGACACGATGATATGATATTTAACCAAAGCTACTTGTTCGTCTTATGCACGGATAAAGTACCATTGTTTTACTTATATAAAACCATCACATTTCGTATTAAGGAACTATTGCGTGACTTAAATCAAAATTTTAAGAGATTCCGGATTTGCTTGGATTTCTTCAAGACAGATAATTGTAAAGAGCTACCGAAGTGGTCTTGGTAAGACCTGAGTGCTAATACCTGGAAACCGAGTGTTATTCTATTTCTGGATATAAATATTTTATTTCTTCCAATCACATTATCATATCGCTGTGTAATTAAAACAGGACTACATTTTTGCGCCGAACATGCCGCCGGTTAATATACACGTTGTTATAAGTCAGATAAAATGTTATATGGGCTATATTAGCGTTCACAAATGGAACAAAGCATGATCGGAAACAGCTACCGTGATACTATAGTCGGCTCGTGACACGTCCGCCGGCGCACTGAACGGAAGTTGTTATTACGAAAATATATGCAAATTACCAGCTCACTGGAAATATCCCTTTCCAATGTAGCAGTTTTTTGTTTTCAATGCCGCCGGACTCATCATTTGCATCTTATTGTTGGCACGTTTTAGGATAACATGCCGAATTTGGATTGCATTTGCCGCCGCCTTGAGGCTTAGCGTGACGAGTAAAAGTTGCTTTCACGCGATATGCAAAAGGTGTCATTCTGAAAATATAGGAATTTTAACTTATTAATATTAAAACAGAATCTAAGTTTATTAAATGTTTTTTCTTGAGCGCATTAATCAGCAACTTACTATACTGGCTCCCCCTCAACGGGATCGCCATTAACTTTTAAATTGGAATCCCTAAGGAAAGGCAGATGGTTAAACCTTTACAACCATTTAATCGAAGTTAAGCAACGGGCGTATTAACTTTCCGCTTTTAGTAAAGCGGACACAATCGTTAAGTCGACTAAAATAAATTTCGTGGGAAGCTTCCTACCTAACTCCGACCGAGTATTTGCCTGTATTTGTGAATAGTCCCTCAGCGCTTTGTTGAAGGTGTATATTGGTCTGTATAGCATTTGTATCCGATACTCAGTAATAAAGTTATTGAAAGTGGTAATAAGATTAACGGCTTGTTCGAGACGCGTAAATCACGATGCATTACGTCGCCGACGACAGGAGGCTCGTATCGCATTACAGTGGATTAATTGCGGCTGAGCCGGCTGTGGCGACAACTGGGGCGGGGCTAGCGCCCGCACAAGCGTATAGCTACATTGAATCGTCATCTCTAAAATGGTCTCAGTATCGATTAGTAGTCAGATTTTTTTACAAAACTTAAAACTGTGGGCGATCGCAGAAGAAGAAATAGTACTATAGCTATATACTGCCGAGAAGTATAGATAAAGCGCTTGGGATAACAAGGTGAACTGAAGCGTTTAAGTAAATGGTAAACGTCATTATCAGACTGTAACGAGCTGGATCGTAACAAATCATCGCTTCGAAGCACGCAGCCGCCCGCCGCACCGCACCCTGTCGCTCACTGCCAAAATTAATTTTCCGTAAAATCGCTTAAGCGATCTATCTCTTTCCGAGAAAAAGAATATTCGACGTGGAGTGCTTAATAATAATTTCTCTCGTAAGTAAGAGGCTTAATCTACTTTATACAAGACGAACCTGTTTATCTCGATATGAGATGAGGCCGTTCCCTCGGTGTACTCTTGCACGAAATGGGTGATGTGCAAACAAATTATTAAGTTTCCATATCGGGTGTAGAGTATTCAACAGGTAGCTCCCTCGTGACTGTTAATAGACTCCAATATTTTTTTACATCGACAGTCATCCTCATTAAAATCAACCGCTAGGAGCTTGGTGTTATTTAAATGTCTTTGGTCAGTTTTTACTCATGTTTATTGTTGCGCGATATTCCTTAGACGGTGTAACTTGTATTTATGCCTCAATGTTAATAATTGGGCTCATTATTCAGTTAAATAAACGTGAAATAAATATCAAGTTTTTTTTTATTCTCATTGATATAACTGACAACTAAATGGCGTCAGGTAAAGGAGATAATTACGGTTTAATATTCAAGTTCTCATTTGCAAGCAATAAAAAGGTAGGTAGTTAATCATGTTCAAATGCTATATTAAAGATATATGACAAATACAAAACTTATTTGGTTGTTCAAATGCGGAAATAAATAAATCATCAATCAAATACGGAGCCACAATAGTTTTTTTTTATATTTTTATCGCTAATAGTGTGTCTGAATTGCGCTTAATTGGCTATCTTTCAATTCATTGGTCAATTAGGTTCCGCGCGAATACTGCAGGTATGCCTCACATAGTTTATAGTTAATGTTTTTCGTTAACGAATGGAATGAGACGACAAAAAGCATCCGATCGACCAGACTTAACTCACCGACACGCTGCCTAACGCTCGATTAGTCGCTTAGCGGCTCAAGCTTACGAAATCTATGGATGTGGCTCCACTGTTAATATACAAGTTTTATAAATTAACACCTATTTATAAAATATATCAGCTTCTACCAATTTATATTTTAACGATGCAGCCATTTTAAATTATATACTGAACAGAAACATTTGTATTTTATATATTGTATAGCTTACTGATCAAGCTAGTTAAAACAGAATGTTTTTATTGTTGTGGCTGTAAGTGTAAAAAAAATGGTGAAGAAAAACATCGAGAGAAAAAATACAAACGTTTGAGAAGAAGTTCAAAGGTGTATGTATATTCGAGCTTAACTAACGAGGACGGACTCGCCATCTGTCATGTTGACAACAAAAATATTAATCTGACGCAGAGTGTGTGTGGGTACTACCTATATACCTCTGCCTACCAAATTTGGGACCCTTGTGGGAAGGCGTGAAGATATTATTTATATACCATAGTAAATCTGAACACATATTTATTACATGTTGTTACAATACCGTAAATAAACAATAAACGAGTTACAAAACGTATCCACTTATTTGCCAGTCTTCAGCAAGCACCACCTACCTAGGTATGTCCCAGTGAGCTAGCGAGAACTTGAATACCACGGCGGCCTGTACTTGGGAAAATAATTGCTCGAATCCTTATCCATGACTAAAAGGTATGCCTATTGAATTGCGCAAAAAACGAATTGCAATAAATCGTCCGCAATGAGCTTTACTGGTTTTGAAAAAAATATTTGCATTAATTACAGAACATAGTCTGCTTACGGTATCCTGTTCAATAAACGGTGAGGATAAAATTAACTTGATTATGTTATTCTCCTATTATGTTTAGACATATCTTGATGCGAACGAATAATAAAAAAAGTTCACACTTCCCGAAATGGAGAGATTAGTTTAATTACATGAACGTTCATAAAAACGGTAGCTACAAGCGATTAACTTTACTCAAAAGATAACTCTTGTCACTCGCGCGATGAACGCGCGTGACCGGAAATTAGACTAATTATAAGCTATATCTCAACATTCTGGCGGAACAATACAAGCGCACGTAACAAGTATAACAGACTCGTAGATGTCAGTCAGTTGGGCTTGATTTATGTAGTACAAACATATTAAATTACATCTAGATCGAACATCGCAATAAATTACAGCTCGTATTGTAAATCTGCTAGATGTATCGATGGTCAAATCATGTAACCGAACTATAGCATATGTTGTCATCGTATCGTTAGCGTTGTCTCCAACCTGCTCAAGTACATGATGGAAATTGATGCCGGATAATCTAATTGGTGACTTGAACTCGTAAAATGTATAGTGAGCGATCCACATTCCGAGATAACATGAGAAACAATGTTCATCCATTCTAGAGAATACCTACTTCACTTCGTTACAAATTAAATCTTTATTCAATTGTTTCACATGCTACTATGTAAATATATTTAGACTAGTTTCCCATTAAGACTTAAAACTATAAAGAGCCAAGTTGGTCGTGTAGCTGAAGTAGTAACTTCCAAGATATAGCAGATTTAAAACACAGTTGTCTGATCACATTATTTTTTCTGAACTTAGGCACAGTGATTTATCACAACACGAGCTTTACGGTAAGCGAAAACTTCGTGAGTACTCCACATACGTTTACAAAGAAAATCAGAGGCATACCTACGTAAATATAGACATTAATGTTGTATCTTCAAACATTCCCGTCTAGGTCCCCCATTCGACTGGCTATTATTTTACTACACCTTAAAGTTTCTCGAAACAAATCTCGAAAGAACTGGCGCTCTACTCTCTGTACATACCCGTAAGGGACTCGGTATGATGATATGTATATATATCACAAATTGGTGACCGTTAAAAATAAATTATAAATAACAAGCGGGCAATAAACGAGCTGTTCGCAGGTTCGAGATGCAAGCAGATAAATCACGGTCGAGCCGGCCGTCTGACCGCCCGTGCTGTGTAATAGTGTAAGTGTTGCCAACGAGAAATGTGATTATGAGCCCATTTACATACTAAATATTTTAAACAAGCGTTTATCCCAATGTTTACATTACCCATAAACAGCTTGGAATAGACTAATAACACCAAAAACGGCTTGAAAAAGAGTAATAACGCAGTATGAAACTGTCTTTTAATTAATTTATTGATGTACGTGGAATCTTCAAGATGGGGCCGGGCCATAACTAATTAAGCTACATTTCTGATCAGCCTTCTTTCATGATAAAAAAACAGCCTTTCACTATAAAAAAATAATACATAATACAATTGTCATATATATTTTTTTTATACAACAAAAGTGGCAAACAAGCATACGGCCCACCTGATGGGAAACGGTTACCGTAGCCTATTTACGCTCACGATACCTAAGTATCACTTGCGCGTTACCACTCTGTGTTCAGAGAGTTATACTGT
This sequence comes from Drepana arcuata, assembly GCA_016069955.1. Lineage (NCBI taxonomy): Eukaryota > Metazoa > Arthropoda > Insecta > Lepidoptera > Drepanidae > Drepana > Drepana arcuata. Next base: position 13,317 of record JACCPG010003389.1, read on the forward strand.
GTTGGCAACATAATAAGTCTAATCCCTCGGTTGTCAACACAATATAACAATCCTCCCCCCTCCCCAAGGAGCTCATTACTGGAAACCTTATTCACCACGTAGGAACACAACAAAAAAAATTGTGTTATTTGGCAACGGACTTCTATAAGGTGGAGGTCCTGCCCCAGTCGGGCAGCTCCAAATTCGAACGGAGAATCCGTTATGCCCTACCTCTCTTAAATATGTAATTTAGTGATAAGACTTTCCCATTACCTACTCTTAACACTACTTGGTAATTGGGTGTAGTTTACATATATCTTCATGCCTTTACACCACAATTGTCTGCGAAGGGAAAGATAGAGGTGTGTAGATCCTACACACCCACATTTGGGCGATGATATATTTTTAGGAGCCAAAGTGACAGATGACAAGTCAATCGACTTTGTTCATATACAACAATACATACATACGTCATTGAATTTCTTCTCAAACGTATACAGATTTTCTCTTGATGTTTTCCTTCACCTTGAAGCTCATGGTGTGGCTAGTCACAGTTCATTATTTCAGAAAAACTCATTGGTACAGTCGAGATTCGAACTTGCATCTTTGTGTTGCAGGCAACATTACAAACAACTCGGCCACCATGGCCCATCAATTAGTTACTAGCATCAAGGTATTTTATTAATTGGTTGGTAGTATGTACTTATTATATCTTCACGCGAACAACTGCTATACATTTTGCATATGTATGTGTGGGTAAATAAATATACATGTACCTAAGTTAGTAAATATATATATTATACAGCAGTCTATTCATATAAATGCCCGCCGCTCTCGAGTGTCCTTGATATTCCCATTCCCTTCATGAGAGCTAAAGCTATTTGATGTAGGTACTTGGAACATAATCTTCCTCTGCCTTTTCTTTCAGACACTATCGAGTTTTCGACACCAGGTTTATGCATGACTAATATACATAAATTCAAAGCTTTAATTTAAATACTTATCGAACATATGACTCACTCAGCTGAACAAACTCTTAAGATATACATAGGTATCTTAATGAGCTTTTCACGCATCTGGCTTTACTAAAATAAATGTTGTGTTTGCTTTTTAACAAAATGGCGTTATTGCAAACAAACCACAACCAATGCAAACAGGCAAACATGAGCGAAAAAAGTGTTAATAGCGCCGTAGTGGAATTTTCGACACGTAGCAATTAGCACACATACGATATATACTCGAAAGACTTATGATCTGTTACTTCCGATACTTTATCATAGCGACAATCTGTATCTTAGTGGATTTAGTACCGTTCATTTATATACAAACTTACATGATACTAAACGACCGAATAAGGTAGGCGGAAACTTTATTCATCCTTTGCCTCAAATGGAGCTAACATGACAGAGGCCGAGTATGTGGCCGTCTCTGGGAGACGGCTTCACTCACATTATTAAATTTTTTAGCCTAAGACAGTTTTGATAACAACGTTTTCGTTTAGGTTTGTAGTATGCCAAACCTGTTAGGGCAAATTTCATTGGCTTATACCACCGGGTTGGAACCTGCATCTTGACCTTACAGGTCTCTTCTTAAACCACTGATAAAAACATGTTTTTTAACAAATATATTCACGCTATCATTAAGAACACCGAGAAAGGAGTGTGGTCTTTAAAATAAGGCTAAGCCTATATTAAATTATCCACATATTATATGCATAATTTATGTGCGTACGAAAAATATTTCTAGGAGCAATTTTTTATCTAAATTTGATATGACACTGCCAATTTACATTTTCTTTCAACAGGTCTCTGTGGAAATAAATAATCTGATTAAAAATTACATATTCATGACACTGTCATTATAATTTGTGTTTCATGTAAATGCTAAGAGAATAATTTTACCTCATAATGTCGTAACATCAACTGCCAATTTCGGAGCACGGTCACTTTGATCATTAATTCAGTTGTCGGATTGTAAATAAATGATATAATGGTAAAGAAGTAAAAGAAGTTAATGTTAATTAATATTAAAGTTATCCATCCTAAAGAGATTGACCAAGCTCTAGCCAACTAGTTAACGAATCGAATCGGACCGAAAGGAATGACTTCTGAATGTAAATAATTGGCGCAACAGGTGAGGTATAAATCTCAGATAAACGAGCCTGTGATTAAGAAGGCCGTTTATCAAGTGCTAGGGTCACACCACACGCGATATTCACTATTCGTCGACGAGTACCGTGTTATACTTATATTAAATGAAAAATATAAGAGAATTTTGAAGAGCACACTAATCCAGAAGACACTAGTTATATACATTCGAATTGCGTGCCACATTCAAAATTCATTTCGAGTAAATCGTCTAGCTATTCCTGATTGCTTTTATTTTTAATATAAACGACCGAATTTAATTTATGCAGTACAAAATTATTAACTTGTCTCTAAGATCTTGCTTGAAGACCGGTCTTCTAGATTGTAAACACAATCCGAAAGGTTTTAGTCCAAATATCTCCAAAAAAGTCTTTTGGAATTCCGCAACATGCTAACACGTCATGGTGCTAGTAATATTTTATCTTTATTTATGTGTGTACATACGATATTCTTTTAACAAGAAATAAACGATTTAAAAATGGATTTATTTAAGCTAGCTCATATATGTACATACGAGGATCACGATGAGCTCCTCATCATCGTGATTCATGATAAAAATTCGAGCGCCGGTACGATCCAGAATTACATACCTCTTAGGCATCACCCACCTACAAAAATAAATGAACATGTCTATCTGCAGAGTGAATTTTGTTCTCGTGTAACCAAATGCACATAAATCCTTTAACCATAAAGTCAGTCACCCACTTAGCGCTAACGAAGCATGATGTCGAGTATGTTCAACATACAATTTCATAAAACACTTTACGGCTGTTTTATTACAGAAAGACTGTAGTGACGATGCAAATTCAATTCCATGTTTACATATCTCATACTCATCGTTTATGGACGAAACAATATGTGAGACAACGGTACAAAATGATCGACTAGCAGGCACGGAACTCGTGGACGTCTATTTGTCGAGTGAGAGCGAGTTCTATCCTCTCCTACTTTTTTGAGTTAAGAGTGAGCGATTTATCGTTTGCAGCTGCGTTTTTTTCCTCGAGTCTCAACGCTATAAATCGTATTTGCACCGAAATTTCTGGACATTGAATCTGGAAAAATATTCCATGTCGTAGCCAAATTAAATTGCGTTTAAGTGCACTTTTGAATGTGGCCAAATTTAAATGCAATGTCAGATTTCACCATAATTTCGTCTTGTTCGTATGCGTACCTTTTCCTGACACACCAATTAAATGTACTTGATCGCAAACAAGTCAATGTATTTCTCGCCCTTGCCTTTATCTTGTATCAGGGAATTGTTCTTTCCGTAACAATCGCGATCAGTTGTGTTCGGAATCGACACTATTGCTCGATAATTTCTGTTGATGCCACTTAAATGATTTTATGCATGGCGTATATTTTCATTTTCATATGCAACCCCAGTGCTAAAGTGCAACTTTTATTTATAAAACTTCAAATAAATGTACATATCTGTTTTAATCAACGTTTATTACCATTCTGAATGACATCTAATTTTCATTGTCGTAAAAAGAAATGTATGCACAGCTTTAAATTTATTGACATTCGAGTTGGAAATGGTATTTTCTGAAGAGGATACAATAAATATCCGAAAGGTCGCGTTAACGAGCCGCCTCGACGCGAGACTTACGGAACAATAAAGTACGCCTTTACTGAATACTGAGGAATGTAAAGGAATACACGAGATTCAATTTGGCAAACCGTCAACAGATTTTGTCAAAATATATTAAAAGTGGAGTTTCAAAATGAACATAAAATGTTAATAATAAATAATAAATAATATATCCTCACGCCTTCCCACAAGGGTCCCCGAAGGGGTAGGCAGAGGTGTATAGGTAATACCCACACACCCACTTTCCGCCAGAGGCATATTAGGTGCCAACGTGACAGATGGCGAGTCCATCGCCGTTACTCAAGCACGACTATACATACGCCTTTTGAATTTCTTCTCAGACGTATGCAGGTTTCCTCTCGATGTTTTCCTTCACCGTAAAGCTCGTGGTGTGACTAATCACTGTACTTAAGTTCAGAAAAACTCATTGGTACAGGCGGGATTCGAACTTGCGACCTTTGCGTCGCAGGTTACTGCTCGAACCACTCGGCCACCACGGCTTTTTACATAAAATGTTTTTAGTAGATAATACCTACATAGGTAATAATATAATAAAAATAATAATATATCCTCACGCCTTCCCAAAAGGGTCCCCGAAGGGGTAGGCAGAGGTGTATAGGTAATACCCACACACCCACTTTCCGCCAGAGGTATATTAAGTGCCAACGTGACAGATGGCGAGTCCATCGCCGTTACTCAAGCACGACTATACATACGCCTTTGAATTTCTTCTCAGATGTATATATATAATGTTTTTAGTAGATAATACCTACATAGGTATACATATTATACACATATATATTCTTTACGCCCTCCCAAAAGGGATCCCGAAGAGGTAGGCAGAGGTGTAGATATTTTAGGTGCCAACGTCACAGATGGCGAGTACATTGCCGTTACTCAAACACGAATATATTAATGTCTCTGAATTTATTTACAAACGTACGCTAGTTCCTCTCGACGTTTTACTCACTGTATTTAAGTTCAGCAAAACTCATTGGTACAGTACAGATTCGAACGTGCAATCATTGTGTTGTAGGAGACTACTCGAACCACTGCACTACCACGGCTCTATTTTATTGTAAGCCTTGGCAAAGTGTGGATTGGATTAAAAATGCCTACGTACTTATTGATCTGCTTAAAAAACTTAACGCATAAGAGAGTGTGTATCTGGTGGATCACAAAAAGCCGGTGCGAAGCACCGAGTGCGCTGGACTTGCTAATGATTGGCCTCCATATCGAACCGAGAAATCCCTTAGTAAAATCACCGCCGCCTCATAATAGCTAGGTATGTATTTTGGGCAAGATTTCTGATTCCTCCCCTTATCATCTCATTCAATCTTTCGCTTGTTATGACTCGCTTACTCCAGGTACTGCCGAGGACCGCTTAATGGTTTTACGCGGCCATGGATTTATTTTCTTTAATTTTTTATCTCCTTTTTATATTGATTGAAGACACCAACTTGATGAAGCTTGAGGTTGCTAGCTAAGATTGGCATTATTGTTTTTTTTTACACAATCTCACATTGAAAATTCCTCTTTTGGTAATTTACTTTAAGGAGTAATAACATATGCATAGTTTAATATTTTTCAAATACAAACGTTTGAAAATTACTTGACTAACATTTTCAACTCACAAGTGCAGTCTATAACAATATTCGGAATGCGTGTAAAGGTTTTACAAGAACCGTCGTTTAAATATAATCTGCACATAAGAGGCTACGCCACTCAAAGAATGGCTATAGTTAACGTTAAACATCAGTAAACAAAAACATCACTATTGTATTTATTTCAATTATATTTAAAGATACAATAAACTATGAGTATATATGACGACGAATATATAAGACGCCTTCCCATACCTAAGGGCCCCCGAAGGGATAGGCAGAGATGTAAAGATTTTAGGTGCCAACGTGACAGATGGCGAGTACATCGCCGTTACTCAAGCACGAATAAACATATGCCTTTGAATTTATTCACAAACGTATGCAAGTTTCCTCTTGATGTTTTCCTTCGGAGTAAAGCTCGTGGTGTGAATAATCACTGTTTTTAAGTTCAGCAAAACTTATTAGTACAGTCCGGATACGAACTTGCAACCTTTGTGTTGCAGCAACTGCTCGAACCACTCATCTACCGTGGCTCTATGAGTAACAAAAGAAAATGATTATTGAGACAAACAAAATGAAAATGATTTGTGCGGCTAGAGCCCGTCCCGTATTCACGTGAGGCTTTAGAAAGTGGGGTAGGGAGTTCTGAAAAAAACCAACGAGCTTAAGGAACAATCCCCTACACTGAATGAAGTTCTAACTCTGTCTACCCTGTGAGATGATATGAATGGATTCCAGAATATTTTGAAAGTTATATATTCACTTCTTTAAATTTAAAAGAAACCACAGGCTTTCCTGTTTGCCATCTTGCCTACTATGAGCCAGTGGACAATATGGTAAGTTAATTTTCAACAGAACACCAAAGTGTAGACGGGCTTAACTTAAATCATCATGGTACATGTACTGTGACTTAGCGTGTAGTACGAATGTTTCTGCGTACTACCGTCTTTACCATAACGGTTTAGAAGCAATCATTGCGGCCGCAGAGATTGAAATGTAATTTTAAATGGAAACTAGCACCGTGACCCACAATGATGCTAGCTTTCAACCTGGGGTAATGGCATTACTTCCATTTACGAACAAATCCAAAGATCTAACGACCTGACGCTATTTCACACATTTTTTTATACCATAATGTGGACAACAAACATGCGCCGCACATGATGGGAAAACTTCATTCGCTTGCAGTAGACCCTGCCTTCAAATACAATATCAGTCATAATTAACTGGAACTTGATTTTTTTTTAATACTGAAGAATAGAGAAATAAGACAATGTATAGTACCAACACAGTTTGAAATCTTGGCAGGCGGCACACTACAAAGATCCTTGAGCTCGTTTACTTTCGTCGACCTCGTTGGATTGTATTTAATAGTATAACATGCTTGCCAATGATATATTGACACTCAGAGACAATAAGTAGACACAAATAGGATACATGATAACAATACAATATACGCGTGGGAGGCGAGGAGAATGTCTTGGATGGGTTTGCATTATACCTCATAGTGTAGACAATTCAACATTATTTTGTAAATTACCTACACACTTTAAATTGTAGTTTGATAGAAAATACGTCAAAACATTCGTTATTTTTTATGTCGGACGACACGACATAAAAAATAACGACAGGCCCAACTACTCACCAACCAAGATAAGATAAGATATAGTCTCATAGTAGGACTAGCCTACTATCAACATTTACATGGCTTCGAATAATGCCTTTTATCTTATAGTTATTTTTATTTAACCAATCTCTGTCCTCTCAGTAATAATTCCTTATGTTATTTAAACTATCGTAAAGAAAGTGTCAAAACAATAGTTGCTTGTTAGAACGCGTATAATTAACCGGTTTTGATAACTGAAATGTTTTTACACACGATTTTAACGAAACACCTCAATAGGTGCAGTGGGACCATCCTCTTACGCTGCTCTTATTTTATATGCGAGTATAATGTCAGATGGCGAGTGTGTCAACGTCTCGCAGGCAAAACTATTCACGACTTATATACAAGTCTTTGGATTTCTACTCAAACGTATGCAGATTTGCCTTAATGTTTCCCTTGGCTGTAAATCTCTTGGTGTTACAAAACACGGTAGATTCACCTCAGAAAAACCCATTGGAACAGACCACCGGAGATCAATCCAACAGCTAGGAAACACGACCTTTAGTCAAAGACATATATAATATCTGGCTATCTGGCCCCGCGATTAAACACGCTTAAAATTTGATTTCATTGGTGGTCTTTTTTGTTGACTTGTTTCTGGAATGAACTTATTTTGTTAACCCTACAAATAATCAATGAATGTGCACAATTTCATCAATTTTCATTCAATAGTTTAGTTATAATATTAGAGGGGATTTCATAAGATGAACCGTACTTTTAAAAGCGAAAGCTTATCAAGTCATCAAGGTAAAGGTAGGTAAACAACTGAACTGTAAACGTTTAGATCAAGCACAGCTTGATATGAATCATATTAATTAAATTACATACATATTTCCGAGTAAGCACTATTAAAGTGAAAGAATTATCATTGCATATTTTATCTTTCTTAATAATCTAAGTACGATAGTAAGTACAGTAGGTTTCTACAATTAACGGGTCCTTGTTATTTTTTCGTTAAAATTTCGGCGTACGGGCACTTTTATAAAAGACGTTTATGACCTCTATGGCAGAACGTTACCTTTACAGAAGATCACAATGAAATGACACAGCCCCAAGAATTGGGGCTGTGTTCATATTGTGAGAAAGGTTTCCAAGACCACACAAATTACAGAATCTGGAGATGCTCGAAGACCTGTCCATTTGAATTTCAAATAATTGTACGCAAGTTCAGAAAACATATTGGTAGAGTTTTATCCTACCTAATAAAATTTTTTGTAGATATACGTCACTTTGGTAATCTTAATATATATAAATTACGTGTCACGTTGTTTGTCCGCGATGGTCTCCTAAACCGATTTAAATCAAATTTGCACACCGTATGCAGTTTGATCCAACTTGAAAGTTAGGATAGCTTACACCACAATTGGACCCGATAGGTGGCGCTGCGATCGTGTTTCAGGAAATGTTACTTTTTCACCCGGGCGAAGCTGGGCGGGACAGCTAGTAAAGTAATAAGTCAAAACAAATGTATACTAACATTTTAGTTGACTCCAGAGTAAACATTGGTGTGCATAGTCAGTATTTTCTACCCATCCGATAACCCTATTCACAACGGTACCGCGCGACCCGAATACTGAGAAAAAATATGGTATACGAACATTTATATCGAATTTCATATAAATATATAATGTCGATTCGTGACGATAATAGCGATAACAAAAAAAATGTCGCGCCCAACGTGGGGCTCGAACCCACGACCCTGAGATTAAGAGTCTCATGCTCTACCGACTGAGCTAGCCGGGCTTGATACGCTTAAACGAAAATGTTTACCTATTTCTGAAACACGGATAAAATAATACTAATAAGTACATAACAAATAGGTATGTAGGTCAATAAAATGATTCTATTCCTAGCGTAAAAGAGTTAATTTTATAGGTTTTATTATTTTTTAAATTTAAGTCGAGATTTAAAATAGTCTCTTAATATTAATATTTTCCTTGTAGAATTTGAGATTGCAACATCGGGCTCATTTGGCGACGTCCGAAATACTTCACTAGCTATATACTTCACTTATTAGTTCGTGCATATTGCCTAGATGAACAATAATATATACATATATACAATGAAGTACCTACCATTTTATTAAAGAACATCGCCAGCGCCTTTAAGACACTTTGAGTTTAATAAATTTAAGGGTATAAAACCTAGAGTTAAACATCGCAACGTAAAAAAACAGTTAAAATATTCCCAAGCTTGGAAATTGGAAAGAATTGGAAGCATGGAAATTTCAATACTAAAAATGTACTATACTATAAACACACGCTGCATCGGTATTAACTTAAGGCTTAAAGTTAAGATAAATTGCAATTTTAGTAACATAACGGATGTTGATGAGAAGCTGTATAAATATACTGAAAAAGCCCAAATAAATAACTCTAGCCAAGGATTCTGCTACGATCATTCTATAAGTTTCGAAGATTTTGTTTCCAATTAGGAAATTATCGAAATAATAAGGAAACCAAAAAAAAACCAAAGAGCTATTCGTACATATATACATACAAAAAAGTCCGAGTATAATATATTATTATATATAATTATATATAAAGAGTTTGATCGATTTAATTTTCTAATTAGGATTGCTTCTTCTAATCAGGACGGTTGACAAATTTATACTAATATTATAAAGATAATAAGTTCGTTAGTTGGGAGGCGCTAGTCTAAGGCACTACTAATCTGATTTGCTAAAAACCAATTTAGCAATTAAGAATTGAAGAATTAAAAAGTTAAAACAAGCCAACATTCTTAATATGCTTCCTAAAAGGCATCATTTGTGTTGTCTGTATGGTGGAGGGATGTCCCAGCCCTTAGTCGCCTGGTAGCGTAAACTGACAGTAAACACATACCTATATGTTTATGAATTTTACGGCGGTAAGTCGCAGAGTACGTACAGCTAGTATCTGATAAGCATGCATGATGCAATTTCTAGTCTCTATATATATCCTACATATAATAATTCTTCTGTGCGTGTATGACTGAAAGGCTAAACTGGCTGGAACGGTTTTCCGAATGAGATTTGAGAATGGTTTAGATTCACAATTGGACCCAATAGATGGCGCTGCACGCGTGTTTCATGACTTAATCTTTTTCACCCATGTGAAGCTGGGGAAACGTATAGTAGGTATGGTATATATGTGTATGAAAAGGTTTAATTCGGCAGTAAGTTCAATTAATTAAACTAGTACTGATTAAGATGAACATAATATTCGTCCCGTTATTCTTGTACCTAATGTATTACCTATGATTCATACCTATGATTAATACACTATGATTCATACTGTTTACCTGATATCCCAATTATTATTCATTTGTTTTTGCCAAATTTGGAGTCTTACCTGTAAAAAAATAAACATCAAATTATTAGTATTTTGCTGTATCACCAGTACTAGGTCGCCACACATCGTGAAGCATAATTAAGATTGAGACTCGAAACAGAGGAAGGAGAGAGATATTCCCATAATCGTAGTGGCATAGTTGTGTGAGGGATCGATTCTAAATCATAAAAATACGCGCTTTTATAAAAACTTGATTATGAACGTTTTAGCATGTAGAAACATTCATAGATCGCTTATAATAATTCAATATTACTCATTCATTCGCAAATCAACTGGCGTGAATGAGGGCGTGATTGTAAAGATGAAGAAAGGCATGTTACGTTGGTTTGGACACATAGAAAGGATGAGTGAAGAAAGATTGACGAAACAGATATACAAAGCAAAAGTGTGTGCAAGAAGAGGCAGAGGAAGGCCACGTTCCAACTACCTGGATCAAATAGATCGGACTCTGAAGGACGGGAACGTTAAGAGTACTCGAAACAAACGAGCATGTATGAAGAGACTGATGAATGTGGACGAAGCGAAAGAGGTATGTAAGTCTAGAGAGAACTGGCGCTCTATACTCTCTGCCTACCCCGTTAGGGACTTGGCGTGATGATATGTATGTATGTAATATTACTCATAAATAAAAAATGCAATTTCACACTCCCCTCTCACAGTCACACACATGCACATTACGGACACAAACACATTTTTAACTTATTTTCTTTGTTCACTATTCAGTAACTAGCCTAAACAAGTTTTTACTGTAGTCTATGTTTTGTTAAATATTATATTTAGATAATAATTCTAGTTTAAGAAAGAGCAGATACTCCTAGCACAGGCACAAAATATGCTTAAAAGGAGTAACTGATCGTAACTTTATTTACTGTGTACGACTAGTTTCTGATACTTAAATAAAGAAAATAAAATAATTTATATTTATGTAAGTATATGATGCTTCTGCACGTGTGTAGGCACGTAACTGAGCTCCTAAATGGTTAGACCGATTTTGATGTTTTTTTTTGTGTGTGTTAAGGATTCAAGATAGGTTTGGATTGGGCCCAATCGGTGGTGTTGCCATCGTATTTCAAGAACTTTTATTTGTTGATCCAAGCGAAGCTGCGCTGGACAGCTAGATTAGTACAGAAAGGTTTTTTTCATTAGCATTTGTAAGAAACTGTATGCAGAATATACCTACGTAATCGTTTTTTTTTTTATACCACTCGTGTGGCAAACAAGCATGCGGTCCGCCTAATGGTAAGCTTAAAATACTGTAGAGATCACATACATATCTGTTGTAGAGGCACAGGAAGGACCGTTGCTTCCATCGATAATATTCGAGATTCCACTGCTAGCCCAACTATTCGATATCGTATAAGATAAAATGACACGTCTTATAAGACAACTGAGCAGATAAACATATCAGCGAGTTATTCATCAGTTAGTACGTTACCTACGTTTAACAACATTTAAATGCTCGGCCGATGACTGGGAACAATAGTTATCATATGATAGAATCTGTGATAGCGGGTTGAGGTTCGACGGATGCGAGTCTCGCATTTTGTGTGCGAGCTCCCGTGGCCCGGGTTCATTGTTGTGCTTCGAAGTGACATGCAAAACTTAATACATCGAATGCCAGAAGCGTATTTGCCGTAAAATGTATCACGCCTTCCCGCAAGGGTCTCCGAAGGGGTAGACAGAGGTGTATAGGTAGTACCCACACATCCACGTCCGCCGAGGTTCGATCTCAAACCCCATGCTAGAATATACTAATAATAATACGTGGTGGCCGAGTGGTTCGAGCAGTTGCCTGCGACACAAAGATCGCAAGTTCGATTCCCGACTGTACCAATGAGTTTTTCTGAACTTAAGTACAATGATTAGTCACACCACGAGCTTTACGGTGAAGGAAAACATCGAAAGGAAACCTGCATACGTCTGAGAAATTCAAAGGCGTATGTATAGTTGTGCTTGAGTAACGGCGATGGACTCGCCATCTGTCACGTTGGCACCTAATATACCTCTGGCGGAAAGTGGGTGTGTGGGTATTACCTATACACCTCTGCCTACCCCTTCGGGACCCTTGTGGGAAGGCGTGGGGATATATTATATTATAATACATTCAAGTCAGTCAATATAGAAAACCTAGTACGAAAATTTTAAAGGAATGTCATAATAGTTATCAAGGTATATTTGCATATCATATTTATGATTTTGTGGTACAGGTTACACGCTGACACACGCACAAGATAAGTTAGGATTTAATGCAGGTACGGTACACATGTACACCGCTGAGTATACCATAACTCCCCGCGTGTACTATAAAGTAAGTCCACAACACCGGGACTAGTAGCCGATGGTCGTACACGCAGCGGTGATGATATCATTCCCGCTCCTCGTATCGCGCGATTCGATCACCGATACGTAATGCTGTCGTTGAGATGCACTGGCCTGAGATCTTAATACAACTTTCGTAATATGCTGCTGTTTGATTCAATGTGTCATTATTAAGATATGAAAATTAGATATATCAACTCTATCGTACGTATCTTGGATGCGACAGAACAGAGAGAAATATGTTGAGCGCATGTTCAATTGGACTATAACTGCGACGTAAATGCGAAAACATACCTCACATATTTAATGTACACACATATATGCATATACTATAGCGGAGAGCCGAGGTGGGCGATTGGAACGAGTAGTCGCCAACAACGCAAATATTACAAGTGTGAACCATGACCGTACCAAACTGAACGAAAGCACATTATTTAATCCCACGGTGAGCTTTACGATGAAGGAAAGTGAAACCTATAAACTTTTGAGAAGAAGTTCCAATTTGTTCTTAAGAAAGATCTCCTTCAATCTTCTCTGTTACGTTGGCTCATAAATAAATCTTTGGCCAGAAAAGGATCCTCACTAGACACTTGTGGGAAGGCGTGAATATACATACATGCATGTAATATAGATAATTTTGTATTCCAATCTACTACTAACTGTAATTCCCATAAAGTTGTTATACCACGCAGATGCATCTCACAAAGCACTCTCATTACAGGGTAGCGCAACAATTTTATGGATTAGTTAATCTTCTAGCTATGTAGAGAACGGTTAATAATAGTTACTTGGCACGAATGAAGCGAGCAAAAAATATTGTACATATAAAGGGACACGCGAGATCGGGCGACGCAATAAGTAATGGCTCGATACCAGCGCAGCCATCGATTGCGAGCGTTATCTCAATAAAGAGCAACAGAGTGCGTTCATTAGCACTCTGACACGGCGCAATCATAAATTGTGGAACCCCGCTGCGGCCCGCACGCCTACCCTTCTCTGCACCCCTGGCCCGGTCGGTACCTGGCCCGCATTCAGCTTTTTTGCCATTTCCATTGTTTTTCGTCGGAACCCCATAAACCGAAACGGCAGATCACTGATAACGAACACAGGTGTCGCCCTTCACGCATACAAACTTAATTACATACGTTTTTAACAACATATATATGTATACGAATTCGCGCGAAAGATAAGAGCGCAGCTGCTGGTGAATTAGCCCAAAAGTTTGTGGATTCGTTATCTTTTCCGTTATTTATCGACAAGACCACCATCATTCCACTTTAATGGAAATATGGCAGGATGATAAGACAACGGTCACCTCGAATCAACACAAATGCTTAAGTAACTTCATAAACACGGCGGGTCATGTTATATAGTAAGCACACAATAATATGAGTTTAATCATTTAAAAGTTTCCCGTTCTAGGTTTTTGGCATTGTTGAGAGAAAAATCCAACTCGTATGGAGGCGGTGACAGACACAATCCGTCGACGTTGGCACTGCAATGTTTATAAAAAACTGTATTTCTCTGCATAGGTACCCCTTTGCTGACCCTTACCAGACGGCGTGAAGATATAATAGAGTAGATAAAAAGATCAGAAAACGTAGCGGGACTATCAGAGCGATAAAGTATTGCATATAGAACTTTAAGACACGAAAAGTCATTAAGGCGACCGGCATGGCACTTACCAGTCCTCCCATAGCCGTCTGGCAAAGCATAAAGATCAATATCAATGTGGCTCCTTGCCAAAATCTTTTTAATATCGTGCTAGCAGCAAGTGAAGGGTAGTTAGGTAATAGCGATAACAACATAACTATTATGTGAGCAATTCTTGGACGGTCAGAGGGTCATATCAGGGCGGTCGCTAGTTTAATCTTATTGTAAGGGACAATTGGGAATAATGGCTTGAACAGACTATCCTTCGAGCACTTTTGAGTTAACAGATAAATGCTACCGGGTCCTTGTCGGAGTTTCGAGGGCTCTGGCGGTTAGATATAACTTTTAATGAGTGCAGTTAGGTTGGTTCCAAAGAACGCTTGTAATACTTGGTGTAAATTGACGACGTCAAGTGATACGGAAACGTTGCTATAAAAAGATCAAATCTGTGGATATAATATAATAAATAATATATCCTCACGCCTTCCCACAAGGGTCCCCGAAGGGGGAGGCAGAGGTGTATGGGTAATACCCACACACCCACTTTCCGCCAGAGGTGCTAACGTGACAGATGGCGAGTCCATCGCCGTTTCTCAAGCACGACTATACATACGCCTTTGAATTTCTTCTCAGACGTATGCAGGTTTCCTCACGATGTTTCCTTCACCGTAAAGCTCCTGGTGTGACTAATCAATGTACTTAAGTTCAGAAAAACTCATTGGTACAGTCGGGATTCGAACTTGCGATCTTTGTGTCGCAGGTAACTGCTCGAACCACTCGGCCACCACGGCTTCTTAATGGATATAACAATCATAATAAAAATATATCCTCACGTCTTCCTACAAGGGTCTCCGAAGGGATAGGCAGAGGTGTATAGGTAGTACCCACACACTCACTATTGGATATTTAAAATTATATACTCGTAAATTTACAATGTAG
Organism: Drepana arcuata; assembly: GCA_016069955.1. Lineage (NCBI taxonomy): Eukaryota > Metazoa > Arthropoda > Insecta > Lepidoptera > Drepanidae > Drepana > Drepana arcuata. The sequence goes on from JACCPG010003389.1 coordinate 28,547, forward strand.
TAACTATTTAAGAGTAATCTCTCGCAAGATATTTCCGGTGAAGAACAACCGGAAGAAACTTTCATGCGATTGCGAAATGTATATCGAAGGTAAATAAAGAATATTATGTAGGTACTTATCGCATAGATGAGAACAAACTATGTACCTATGTTTTAACAAACATGTGCCTATTAAACACAAAAAAAATATGGCAATCGTTTTATCAAATCCTTAAAAAAATCAAAGTATTCGGGGATCCCTTAGGTTGAAAAGCTTTAATGTTATGTAAAGGATGTGTAACATTATTTGGACAATATTCAAATACTGTATAAATGAGCCATTGGAAAAACCATATGTACCTATGGAATATATTTATCGTTGGTAGGAAATCGAATTTATATCAACGAAATAATCAATAAATAAATATCTTAATACGATTACACACTAATTGACCATGCCCCAAACTAAGCTAACCTTGATCTACTACCAATAAGAATTAGACAACGATATAATGTAATTAAACTTAAATGTAATATATAAAATATTAAACTTCTTATCGTCCTTATTATGTTGACTTTCTAGGAACGAACGAGGCGCTTCTAAGCGAGCCTTTATATAAGATTAAATTAATTTGTTACACGCTGTATATGTACATATATCGTTTATTAAAAACAACATTGGCTCGCTAAATCAAGTGCCTCTATAAAAAGGAGCGTGAATGAAGGCGTTAAGTTTCACACTGCATCGCTCCCGCGCTCTATGGGCGACGAAACGAACACCTATTATCATAAAGCAAACAAAAGGTAGGAAAAAATCAACAAACACAAGCTTTAATGATTTGGTAGTTCTTGGGATGAATGCCAACGAACCGAGAGAGGAAACTGCAATAAAATTGGGTTTTATTACATGCCCATTCATCGGTGCAACCAGTCCGGTAATACTCCTAGAGCATATCAATTAGTTGCATATTACTAGCATATAAATACTGGTATGCATACCATCGCCATAGCCCAAAATATCATAATAACGTACTACCGGATCTTCGTGGGTGTTTGATTTTATAGTTTCGTCTCTACTATTTTATTAAATTTTAAATGGTCGTTTGAGGTGGCGAATCGGAAATTTAGGCTCGTAATAAACAGTATATTACATAATTAAGCCAAATATTTCAGCCGAGGTTTCCGAGTGATTAAGTAGTCGCCTGCAACGAAGATTGCTAGTACGAATGCCAACGAGTTGTTATGAACTTATAGTTAGAGATAATGCAGGTACTGGAGACGACGATGTATTTGGTTATGATGACGTTGGTATAGAAGGTGTGAACATATATATTTAAGATAGTATCCAATGATAAATAAAATCCCGCCAGTAAGTAAAAAAAAACAATTATTAATTTAAAAATTGCACTTTGTTCTAAAGGCGTGGTGGCCGAGTGGTTCGAGCAGTTGCCTGCGACGCAAAGGTCGCAAGTTCGAATCCCGACTGTACCAATGAGTTTTTCTGAAGTTAAGTACAGTGATTAGTCACACCACGAGCTGGGTGAAGGAAAACATCGAGAGGAAACCTGCATACGTCGAGAAGAAATTCAAAGGCGTATGTATAGTCGTGCTTGAGTAACGGCGATGGACTCGCCATCTGTCACGTTGGCACCTAATATACCTCTGGCGGAAAGTGGGTGTGTGGGTATTACCTATACACCTCTGCCTACCCCTTCGGGGACCCTTGTGGGAAGGCGTGAGGATATATTATTTATTTATATTTATTGTTCTAAACACAAATGATAACTTTATCATTTGTGTTTAGAACAATAAATATACGATACTTTTTCGAAAAATGTTCATTATTGCAAGCGCCCGTAGGTAACGTTACCCTCTTACCATACAGGCCAGCCATCAAGCTTATATTCTCAATTCCCGCATCCCTTATAATGTTTATCATAGGCTGCGGAAGCCGCTTACCAACTAGGCGAGCCGCAAGAATGTTTACCAGCTTTATAGGTACTAAAACGAGCTCCTTGGTGGCATAGAAACATATTCATTCCATCGAATCATAAGAACTACTGAAGATTAAGGTTTAAGATCGCAATATGTCAGTGAGCAAATTACTGTGTTACCCAATCCAGTAGCATGTGCTCTAGGAGATAATTTTGTCGCCTCGTTTTCTCGCAACTACTTTATCTCTATCTATGTGAATCGCGATAGACATGTGAGCGCCCGTGGACAAAATGTAATAATAATAATAATAATATCCTCACGCCTTCCCACAAGGGTCCCCGAAGGGGTAGGCAGAGGTGTATAGGTAATACCCACACACTCACTTTCCGCCAGAGGTATATTAGGTGCCAACGTGACAAAATGTATGTCGATGACATTAGTTGCGGAAAAAGTGATGTCACTGTCTTAACAGATAGCGTGAGTAAACAGAAAGGGATTTTGTCTGATAGGGTTGGACTATGTTTAGAAGAGATTGAGGTTGCATTCGACCCCTGCTGCAGGTGGATACTTGTTTAGTGAACACGCATATTTGTACCTTAGTCTTGGATGACATGTTACATTGTACTTATAAGAATATATTGTGTGGAATCGTCACAATGTTATTTTATAACTTATAAATGTCTACTTCAAAACTACCTAGAGACTAGTACAAACCAAGCCCAATGCTTTATCGAAGCGTTCCACCACCGCAGTCATGGAGGTGACATATGTTTATCCATATTCAATTAACAAACACGTCAGGTGTTCTATCACTTAGTAGATAACTATATTCAATAAACGTGAGAATTATATTTCTGGTAATGTTGTGAGAATATACATCTTGGTTATCTCATTCAGATTGATCGTGAAACGATTACAAGTATACTTAAAATATATTAAAAAACAATTTGTTGTAAAGAAAAATTCTACGCACATAACATGCTATGAGGGTCTGCATAGAAATGGGATGATAACGCCACGAAAACAGCTACCGTGTGGGGAGGGAGATCCTTTGAAAAATTCATCACGTATGATATTAGTAGAAGGTAACACAGACGATGGGTTGTTGTTGTGACGTGTAATGTTTCCAATTAGTTCTAACGTCTCAATTATACTGTTTCTTTGAAATTTTGAGTTGAGTCAGTTGTCAGTTTTTCTACTTTGAGTAGGTACGAATTTTGCATTATATAATGTCATTATACTTATATGAATCAATCGTATGTCGGATTGTGATACTGAATCACATAATATTGTTTACTAGACAAACATCATTTCTCACCCTATTCTGTTTTCTTAGGTATGATATACGTACACGTTATTTATAAGCCAAATTTATTACCCTCGTTGAAAAACGATAAAACGTTAAAAAGGCAGAGAGAGGAAGCGGTTCCAAATAAAAACTACACGCGCATCCGCTTCCAATAGAGACATGACACGACGGAATGTAATGACGAAAAAAATGGCTATCGCTTCATTTACGTACAAAGAGCCGCCGGACAAAGGCGACAAATATTTTACCCCGGCTTTCACAGATGCGCGTAAATGTTATTAAACAAACAATTCGCCCATTCGGCAGTATGTCTTCGAATAGGGCTTTGTATAATTGATTCTTTCCGGGGGCGTAGCGGCCAGCGGGTCTATTGTGGGACCTTCGGACTACCGTCGACAAATATTATTCACATTCTACTAGAGAGGTCTCTAGGAAATTCCTCCTCATTTCCGGCTCTAAACGGAATCAGACATGCCATCTTCTCTCCAACCGAAGTAAAATGAAATCGGATGTTATGACAATAATATGTCGGGGGCACAAGCTGTCCGACCACAGCGGTGAAAGTACCGCGAAACATTTTTACAAATCGCACATAAATTTGAAATAAAGTGCACAAAAATCCTATTAAATCTTTATAATAACGAGTAATATTGTACAATAGGGTGAAAACGATTTTAATTCTGTAATTTCTTGTTTAAATACGCATACTATGCAAACATACCTACTACGCATCGCTAGGCGTGCAAACGTTAGCTAAATTACACGTTCAGGAATGTTAATTTGATAATGGGCAGGAGCTTACATCTCAGAGCGTGCAACTCATGAAACGATCAAAAACGGTCCTCCCATAATGTAAAACCATTTATGAACTGTGTCATTATAAGCCCCGCAACCGTTTCACGTGGCTTGCTCCACTAACATCTGAATAAATGCTGCCAGCCCAAATAGCTCCGAATCCCTCATTATAAAATATTTAGCGATATCACTAATTTCGTAAATGATACGGGGTTATTTTATTAGAATTCCAGTAATAACTAGGCACCCGGACGCAATACGCCCCCAAGTTTTGGGTAATGACCGGTTTGAACGGACCCGCACGAGATTAATACATCCGAGGGTTTCAAATAATAACAAAAGCAACGACAAAAAACTAAACGACTGATAAACGCTTCGTCTTACCTGTCCCGTGTAGCTGTAGTCTACGACCCAGTCCGGTACTAGCAATCGAAGGGCGGCGATAACATCCTCCACAAATATAATAAATCTACCGATAAAATTCTTTGCTTTTACAAAGAGCCCGACTAATTGTTTTTGGTAACCTGTTATTATAGCAAATATAGCCTAGGGTACGCAACATAACTGCGCTTTGTTATTCGATGGGAACATATTTTATACAAGAATTAATTAAAACGATTAAATCTAGAGTAAACATTTCTGACACGATCAGTGATTAAATTAAAAGCTAATCATATTTAAAATAGGGGTTGTGAGTTACTTGAGAGGGACTTCTAAAATGTGTAGGTATTTATGCATTAAACGGACCGAAGCGATGTAAAATCGTATTAGGTGGAGGTTATGCAAAAGTGGTTGTCGGCAAGGGTCTACAATAAAGTAACAATACACGAGCGGACACCCAACGCGAAAAGGGTTTCCCGATGTTAAAAAAATATTTTAAAAGGCAACTAGACAATGGGGGACAGCGCATTCTGTAATAAAATAAATGAGAAATCCTAAATAGCACCCGAGCAGGATTACTCCGTGGCGAAAGCCGCAAGTCTGAGTTACAAAAATACTTTTTTATTTTACAAATTACACAATTGAATACAATATACTCTGTTTTTTCTTCATCATTATCTTAAGATTAACTGGAATTACCACAATTTTTTACAGAGTATGTCGAATAGGTATCTATAAATGAGGCTTCTGAGAGACCAGCTATAATGACCAAAGATATATATCCTCATGCCTTCCCTCCCACAAGGGTCCCCGACGGGGTAGGCAGAGGTTTATAGGTGGTACCCACACACACACTTTCCGCCAGAGATATATTTTAGGTGCCAGATGGCGATTCCATCGCCGTTACTCAAGCACACGCCTTTTTATTTCATCTCAGTCGTATACAGGTTTCCTCTCGATATTTTCCTTCACCGTTCAATTCCATTTTTTAAGCTTCACAGAAGATCGGTAAGCGCTGTATCAATACGACCACGATATACTGTCACACAAATCAAAGGCTGGCAAAGGATTCAAAAGTGTATTAGGTTAATGTTACCAGTTATCAAGCCGAAGACAACCCAATTGCCCAAAATTAAATAAGCATTGCATTACAAATCCCGCATATCTAAAACATAAGTCATCCATGAATGAGTCACATCTGAGTACACATTACTCTGAGCGACAAAACATTGCTCTAAATACCTTATGCTAACTTCTGAACACGACAATAGACAATTGCACGCGCAAGTAAGTTATTTCTGGCCATTATTTACGACCGGAACAAAATGTTCATAAAGGTTTTATGAGCTGAAGTAAAACAAATGAAAAGAATTTATTTTTATGACGATGAGCCGTCAAACAATTAAGACAGACGATAGATACACTTAGTCCGACCTTCGTCCATTTGCAACAAAAAACACAACGTGACTAGGAATGTGCCACTAATGTCACCGACGTCATTTTGGGACATGTCTCTTGGAAATTGCACAAAGGAAGAATATTGTTGATACGATATAGATACTTATTCAAATTTATTGTAATTGATTATTACTTTTTTATATAACTCCACATATTCCCACAAGGGTCTCCAAAGGCAAAGGGGTAGGTAGAGTTATAACAACAACTTTTTTGCGGCGGCGATAAATTTACATCTCAGGAAGAGTCCGCTCTATAACGCTCAGCACGACTATACATGAATACATCTTCTTCTTAAAAGTTTTCTTGTTACCATACTGAAAATATTATATGATATTAGTTTTTCAATCTGCTTGTTAACCAAACTATTCTATTATTTTTAAACAAGACAGATGGAGCCTAATAAGCTATAAGCCATTCCTTCATAAAACAATATCACTTGCAGGGGGAGCACAATGGATTTTTCATAATATGTAATCAGCAGAAGATAGCAGAAAGATGGCACTACTTCTAGATAGTTGTTGCTGTGGTTAGTTTGGGTTACGTAACTCTGAAAGGAATGGTTGTGTTGTGACAACAACCCCTCCCGTCATAAGTGAACATAAGTTCAGTCACCAACGCACGAACGATTACCTTAACAGCTAATGACCAAAGATTAGGAAATGCTTGCTATCAGTTTACCATTCTTGTTTAATAAAAATATTTTTAATATTTTTTATATTAATCCTATCTTGTAGGTATATTAAATAAACATTTTGAGTGGTTCTTATATTGTAGTTAAGTGTTTACTTCCCTAGCCAGGATCAGCAGCACTTCATTTGAGGTGACATTTCCGCACGTCATAATTTTACATACTTATCCACATAATTCCAACGTGACATTAAAAATTCAACAAAAATAAGACGGTTGAAAGTGAAAGGCCTTTGCAATGATAACAGTAGTAATATTTTACTTTGAAGTAAAACAAATGCTTTGTTCTCCCTTTTTGTCCTGGTCAAATAGCGTTGATTTATAATGTATGTAAGGTATACTACGAATACAATTTGCTCTGGGGCCGGCAGGAATGTTGGTTTAGTCATCTGTTCCACTCACAATTTCGATGTATATTATTATCTTGTCAATTTAACATTTTACGCCGTACCTACTGGGAATCTATTTTTCAACCGCAACATTTCTGACTGACTGACTTAGCCGCAGAACTACTTTAGTGAGCTTATTTGAAAGAGATAGTAACACATTATTTTGAAGATAACCCCTTTATTTGGTACTCAACGTGTGACAAGCAGTTATTGATACCACCTACTAGTCCACCACCAGCACACGCCTGAACCTAGAAGTGGTACCCGTTCCAAACTAAAATAAAATCTAATAATATTCTATGAGGTATAGTACTACTAATTGTACTACTAATATACAATACTATCCATACGGATAGTATTGTTTTTTATATGGTTCTTGTAAACGCTAAGTGATTTAGGCTTGTGCCTATATGCAGATGCAGAAGACAGCCAAAGTGTGTACAAAACTAAAACATTAATATAAACCAAATCCACAAACAGTGTTATATAAAATTACAACATTAAAGTTAGTCATCGCTTTTTGTTCGTTGAAGTTGATGACGTAATTCGGATGACATTCCAAGTGTGAGGTCCCAGGGCAATTCATTACAAATTGTTACCAAAACAGTATGACGGGAAACAAGCGACCGCGTCTATCTGTCATTAATTATTACTCTGTAAGCCACTTCAGTTCGCCCCCCACGTATACGGTAAAAAAAACTTAGGCGCCTTCTATGCTCAGAGCACATTCGGTGGCGGTGCGGCTTTTGCATTGCTCAACGTCCCGTCCTAACAAAACAATGTCGAAATAGCGCCATTGTCGGCTGCGACTATTAGAAGAAACTGCCGTACGTGCTCGGGGATGCTTCTCGGTAGCCTCTCTTTATTACCTTTAGTTTCGCACTACTTTTGTTTGCGTTACACGTATCGCCAGAGTCGACTCTCGCAGGAATGTTAGATTGCTTCTATATTGATAGAGTGCGAATAAAAACTGTTCATATTCTTTTTGAAAATACGCTTTAACTGTAGGTTTATTATGACTCTCAACTCAACGTTATTATTAGATTCAATAAAGATGCAATTTCGTCGTTATGCTCATTCTAATGAAAATAACACTTCCTGAAGAAATAACTATAGTTTACATTCTTGAAGATTTTGATTCTTACATACATATACATATCGTCACACAGAGTCCCTAACTGGGTAGGAAGAGAGAACATAGTGCTAGTTCTCTCTAGACTTCTTTCACTTTGGCTATATACCTCTTTCGCTTCGTCGACATTCATCAGACTCTTCATACATGCTCGCCGGTTCGACTACTCTTGACGTTCCCGACCTTGAGTGTCCGATCGATGATGTGATCTAGGTAGTTTGATTCTTTTCTAGTATAAATAACCATCAGATGTGGAATGATAATTTTCTCCATGAGTTTGGTAATTGCATATATTATTGTTTGTTAGTGTCTATTCTGACTGAGAAGTAAATTGCTAAAAATTAACCAGACCTTAGTAATTACTTTATTGAATTACAGTACCAAATACAAATGTGCATACCCACCACACCTAAGAGGTTCCCATGCCAAGGGCAGCCACCTATAAGTATTTTTTTTGCGCTGTGCAATACTCCTTCTAACTATAACTAATACATCACAAGTCCTTTTTTCTATCCGGATGATCGACATGTTGTCTGTAGCTTAAAATAAAACCATTAAATATTACAAGCATAAAAAGAAAACTATAACACAATACAATGTTCTATTAAGGGCCGTAAAAGCATCTTTTTATTCTAACATCTGCTATAAATTTACGGTGATCATTAAAATAAATCGACAACAAAGGCCGTGATGCCGAAACCCGGAACATCCAACGTAAATTAGATTCGCATTAATGAAACGTGTGTGGACGGACGACTAATCTAACATCCCCGAACAACGGGTACAAAAAGGACTAAGCACTGAAAAATAGTTGCCGAGTTTAACGGCAATTATCCGAAATGGACGCTAGCGAAGCCGAGACGTAATAAAATAAAACCGGTCACGTAGCGTTCGGGTCCCGCGGGCGCGCCTCCTAAACTTTGGATACGAAACGATGCACCTGTTATTAACGCATCGTACGCTTTTGTTCCAACACAATAGACGCTAAATTGCAACCCGAAATTCTCATATCGACGAATAGCCACGTACACAGGTAAACGGTTTTTTATAAATACAGAGTTACACGCTTTCCTTACGATTCGCCCATTTCATTTAATAGGAACGTAAACGTTTGTCATATATACAACTTGTATATTATTAGACGCTGATGAGAAAATAAAATATGTTTATCTACTAACGAGACCGCCATATCATTCAATGTAGGACCGTTGCTTCCGAAGTCGGAGTATGTTACATCCGTCAACTGTAATACATACAGTACCTAATTAGGTAACAAAATTTTCAATTTTACTACCCGGTCAAACAACTACCTCACTTAATAAACAGTCAATATAAAAATCGTATTAGAATGGGGTGAATAGTAATAGCCAGTTTATAAGCCCGATAAAACCACAACAAGCAGTGTCAAGCTGGACATTCATTTATGGCGGAACTTAAGGTTTTAACTGAGATGTTGTCTTCGTTCTAATTTATGGCTGATAGTAAAAATATAATTACAAATACATCAAAATGCATGTAGGAACCAGCGAAACGCTGTACAAATTATTCAGTTTCTTTAACTTAGACACACGTAAACATTAACTGCCACATAAATTTAGCTCATAAGCAGGCTCAATATAAAAGAATTCCATAAATATAATCAGTTTTATTTCATTGATAAGCGCTGTCGTCCATCATGTTCCAAACGACGTTTCTATGTAGCAAAAAGTATCTATCGCCCGTTAGTTACATTGAATCAGTTAGTTGACTCTGCAAAAAACTAATATGTAACGTGAATAACGTGATAGCACGACGACATCCATGAAAAAAGACAAAGTCACTTCTCCGGGATTATTCTGCGTTGCTTCTATAAATTATACATTTTATGGGCACAACAATCGCTGATCTGTGATTATAATAAGGTCCACGAGTCACGATGGATGGACAAGCCTACATAAAAGTATGTAACTTATGTAAGTCATGATGTAGTTAGTTCCATTTCGGGGGCGTGTTTGAGGTGCTAGTTCAGTTCTGAATGTTGCATTGTAACGGTAACTAGGCCGTGATTGCATCAATATTACACCTGTGCAGGTATGTTATTGATATATACTCCGTTCACAATGAGACTAGCAGTTTCAGAGTTGATTGACACTTTACAGCCCGATTGTGAGCCATAACAAGACAATAAAACGCATGCAATACGCTCATTCTAAGTACAATTTAAATAAAATTGTATCGAGGAACTATTCTGAGTTTCTAGGAAATTGTGGCTGTATTTTGAAACAAATCATGGGCAATCGTGAATAGGGACGGCATTATTAACAAGAAACACGGCCAATTTAAAAACTTATGTGAGCTATTATTTTCTTGTCTTATATAAAAATGGGATTGACTCATACTTAGCACTTGTTATAATTAAGTAGGTACACGAATGAGACCCCTAAGGGAAAGAGACGTGATTATATGTATTCATGTATGTATGTACGAATGAGTAGGAGTATAGGTACCTACTGGATGAACCAGCTGGACAAAAATTAAGACAAGAAATCCAATTTACAAGATGGTAAAACAATAATAAGTAATTAAAGCGAGGGGTCATAGATAATGATAGTTCATAAACGTTTTCTATAATAATTATTTAAATATACACATTACAATATTTATATAAACGTTTTATATTATAATACCAGCTCCTAATAAAAGCTTCATAAACTCGCAATTGTGGCTAGAACCCGAGTATGTAGGTACGGAATAGCCCTAAATGTGGATCGTTAGAAGTTCAAAATCAAAATCAAAAATCAAAATCAAAATATTTTATTCAACGTAAGGGACACAGGGAACACATATTGAACGTCACGTTTAATATAAACTAAAGTTACCACCGTTAAAAGTTAAAGGGATTATTAAAAAATACCTTCAATAATTTAATCTGAGGCAGTGAGATAACATGACCTTACCTAACCTACGGTGGCGTGTCATAACGACGACTCTGACAGAGCGCGCGCCCGGGCACAAAAACCATATCGAATCGGCCAAAAACGGCAGCGGCGCCTAAAACGGACACACAATTGTGAATATGAGAAAGTTAAAAAAATATACGCAGTATATTAGGTTTTAGACATACAATAATTGGTAAATAGTATAGTTAAATGACCTAACATGAGACCGATCGAACAGAACTGCATAAGTGCACGATAAAAATATACTTGCAGCTGAAGATTTCAAATTCCAAATGTATTGCACGTTTGCCAAAGCAAAAAGAAAAAAATCTCCTTTTCACCAATGATTCGTAGATATGCGTACGCATTATATTTAGTCGCATACAATGTGGCATACATGTGTCTAATACTATAATAAACTAATATATATGTATATGTATAATAGGTACGTGGATCAAATCGATCGGACACTCAAGGACGGGAACGTCAAGAGTACTCGAAACCGACGAGCATGTATGAAGAGACTGTTGATGTGGACGAAACGAAAGAGGTATACAAGTCTAGGGAGAACTGGCGCTCTATACTCTCTGCCTACCCCGTTAGGGACTTGGCGTGATGATATGTATGTATGTATACATATAATATAATATCCTCAAGCCTTCCCATAAGGGTCCCCGAAGGGGTAGGCAGATATGTATTATAGGTAGTACCCACACACCCACTTATCGCCAGACGGTGCCAACGTGACAAATGGCGAGTCCATCGCTGTTACTCAAGCACGACTATACATACGCCGGTACAGTCGGTATTCGAACTTGCGATTTTTGTGTCGCAGGCAACTAGTCGAACCCCACGGCTATATGTGTGTGTGTGTGAACGTGTATATGTGTGTGTGTGTGTGTGTGTGTGTGCGTATGTGTGTGTGTGTGCGTATGTGTGTGTGTGTACTTTCATATAATTGTAGCCTATGTTCTAGGACTAAAACCTATATATAGGTACATACCTAATCAAATTTAGCTCGGGTAACACCGTGGAGCAATCAAGTGTTTAATTTACTTATTTAGTTGAGAAATGTACAATAACATAAAAGTGTACAGTAAGATCTGTAGGTAACTGCTCCAATGATGGAAAAAAAAGTCACTCACCTGTTCATACGAGTCGATTGAAAGACTCGTTTGTATTCATAATCACAATTTCACGCGTACTTATGGAGTGAGCAAACATGTTAAACCGCTGGTCACGGTATCAGTTTTTGTGTACGTTGACCGTACAAAAAGTTCGTCTATTTGTTGTACTACCTATACTCAAATGCGCTTCCAGCCTCTGAATTACTTTAATTGGCCTATTAATTACCTCTGCGGTGGTGGAGTGGTTCCAACAATCACCTGCAACGCAAACATTGCAAGTTTGAACCCCGATCGTGCCAATAAATTATTTCAGAACTGCAGTACAGTGATTAATCACACCACGTGCTTTGCGGTGAAGAAAAATAACGGCAACGCGCGAGTGATACCCCTGGTGTTGCAAGCGTCCATAGGCGGCGGTAACCGCTTACCATCAGGCGGAGGGAATGCTTGTCCTTGCATGCATTTTGTATATAAATACATCATACATGATAGTTTATGCATTGCATTGCAATTGAGGGGCCAAAAATCTTGTATGGCATTTTAGGAAAAGGTTAAAATTAATAGGTATCTACCAATATATAGTATTTTATATCGGAGTTTTACAAACTAATACACACATTTCATCACGCCGAGTCCCTCAGGGTAGGCATATGGAGTAGAACGCCAGTTCTCTCTAAACTTAAAGAGACCCCTTCGCCTCTCCAGACTTACATACCTCGCATTATCTTCAATTCATTTTCAATTATGCTTTCTTTAGGTTTTCTGGTTGCATAAGTATAAGCAACATATAGATTTATTTTTTAAGTCTCTATAAAAACTGCATATAGGTAGAGACCATCGGGACTGGGATGTTATCAGGAGCGCGTTCGACCAATATACGCATCGCGACACTAAATAAACGCCCCGTGAAGTCATAAAACCGAGCCACGGTAATTCCAAAGGACACCTATAAATTCTTTATTTTATGATACCGAGTATATATTTAATTCTAAGAGTTTACCCACAATTTTGTCTCATAAATAAAAATTTATAGTTCATTTTATGTCCTGCAATCAGTACTTAAACACTTGAAATCGGCGTCTAACACTGTCGACTGTGAATAAGTCATCATTCACTACTAAATGTATATAATAAAAAATCCCTTCGAAAATGTGCGGCGTTTCGATATTACTTCGAATCCGCAATGAAGAGATTCGCAATGCAAGTGGCGTGAATTACGGTGTGATCGTAAAGATGAATGAAGGCATGATAAGTTGACAGATAGAAAGGATGTGTGAAGAAGCTTGACGAAACACATAAACCGAGCATGTATGAAGAGATTGATGATTGTGGATGAAGCAAAAAAGGTATTTATGTCAATAGATACCCATCACTCTACTATCTCTGCCTACCGCGTGACGGACCCGGCTTGATGATATGCAGTAACAGTAAAAATTATTTGGCACCGTCTCATATCATAGGTGCCACCTATAAGGACGCCGAAAATATGTGTACCTTAGAAGAAGCTGCAGCCCAAGCTGACACGATGATGCCGTAAATTACAAGGGTGCTGGCATATACTTTGCTAAAAAAATATTTGTTTTAACCATTATTATTAACTAAATTTTATAAGCTACTTCATATGGTTAGTATGTTAATCTTACTAATATTGTAAATGTGAAAGTTTGTAAGTTTGGATGTTTGCGGTTCTTTCACGGCCAAACGGCTGAACCGATTTGGCTGAAAGTTGAAATGATGATAGTTTATACGTAGGAATAGGACATACATACATACATACATATCATCACGCCAAGTCCCTAACGGGGTAGGCAGAGAGTATAGAGCGCCAGTTCTCTCTAGACTTACATAGGACATATAGGATAAAGGTACTTTTTTTTTGTTTATCCTGAAAAATTCAAAGTTCTTATATTATTATGTATGATGCCCTTTCACGGCATAGCGGCTGAACCGATTCTAGCAGGATAATTTCCAAAGCTACTTTTTCGAACTCCACGGGGGCGAAGCCGAGGGCATAATCTTAACTTAAATAAAAAATATTCGGATAGTAGTCAACGCAACTCTTAGCAACACGAGTATAAGCAGACCGCCTCTATGAATGGCGGACAAGATAATATTTCGGACACAGTAAGAACGGCCACACTTCCTATAGATATTAAATACATAACAATGAACAACTGACAATCGATGTCGGTACAAAGAGTCAGTATTTGGGCCAAAATGCAAGTCCGTAATATTATAGGCAAGCCACGCTATACGCCTTATTTGATAAAGACCAAGCGCCCAATTGTTGGCAACAGACAAAGGGAACGAATTTCTTACATGTTTACCTTTTGAACACAGCGCGTAGGACGCGATATTATAATTCGAATACCGGTTGGTTATCTTTCTTGATACTTGGATAAACCTTGCTAGCTATTAGGCAGCAATTTTATATTATAAAGTAGGTTAGTTTTTTAAGTACAATCGAATAGTTTATTCTCTGTAGAACAATATCTACAATGAAACAAATATAAGCTATAAGTTATCAAGGATCAAAATTAGCACGGTAATAATATATAATAATATATCCTCACGCCTTCCCACAAGGGTCCCCGAAGGGGTAGGCAGAGGTGTATAGATAATACCCATACACCCACTTTCCGCCAGAGGTATATTAGGTGCCAACGTGACAGATGGCGAGTCCATCGCCGTTACTCAAGCACGACTATACATACGCCTTTGAATTTCTTCTCAGACGTATGCAGGTTTCATCTCGATGTTTTCCTTCACCGTAAAGCTCGTGGTGTGACTAATCACTGTACTTAAGTTCAGAAAAACTTATTGGTACAGTCGGGATTCGAACTTGCGACCTTTGCGTCGCAGGCAACTGCTCGAACCACTCGGCCACCACGGCTCTAGCTCGGCTAGCACGGTAATATTGATATTATAATACGAATTATATAAGCTAAGAATCAATAAGAGTTGTCCTACATCTAGTGGTAATAACGCGTATTTTGCGTTGATACAAATGCTTGTGAATGCTAATGTTAAAACTTTACTTTTGTAAGAAACAAAACATTTAAGGTTCAATTAAAGTATCAAGAAATAATTCTACGAATAAACGACGTACGTCGTACAACTCCCTAAGCAGACAATGGATGTGAAGGCATCAAAGCAAACAGCCCTTGCGACCGATATCGAGTACAATGACGGCAGGGCTCTACACGTCACTGCTCATCACATTGAGCAGAAACACAAACATTTAAAAAATCATCGGGACTATAATATTCGTCAAAAAAAGAAACATTTCCGACAACAATTATCGTCTACGGGAGCACAATGGTAAACTTTAGAAAGATAAACAGTGACAACGCTATCGAATTTAAGGATAAGGTTAGTTGCTCTCTATCAAAGCACTTGGCACCGACGATCTAAAATTCCATTGGATCATTTGTATATGAGATATTATTAAGCCTCACTTCGAGAACGACCATAATTAACATTTATATGTATGGAACCTGACCCTTCGTCGCGCACTGTAGTACTAATCAGCTAAGCCTTTGAAGCTTATGTAAGCCAGGCATATTAAGTCACAAATTATCGTGGCCTGATCATACCTGTTAAAAGAAGGCCAACAACTTTATACAAAAGGTAAACCTCGGCAGAGAGAAGATACCTCAATCAGTTCCTTGTTAGTTCAGGTGCCAAGTTTTCAAAGGTATCATTGAAAATCAATATTTGTTAGAAATATCAATCCATATATCCAAGATCATATTTCTTGCGAATAATGGACCAGACGTTATGCAACTATGTTTGTTTAGGACATGCATGTGTCGTAATCAATATAGTTATATAATATAATAATATGTGAAATATTCTTACGTTCATATTGTGAAGTGAAGATACCTATAAAATTTAAGCATATCATTTCACGTGCTGTATGATCGTTGTTTGCTGTTCAAGTCTTATATTATTTTGACTGGTTCTGTATAAGTAATATGAGAACATGGACCCCTAAAATGCGTTCACGGAAGGATTGTGAGAACAAAAATTTGTGAACAATAATAAAAACATACAGACCATCCCACCGTGTGTCACGGCCGCCCACACAGGGATACAAATGACGTTGCACTATGAAGATGATAATACTCTTCAATAAACCTTCATATATATTCAAATTGTTCCCTTATTCGTAACCGCTGAACACTCGGAATGCGTGTCATTCACAACTGCGGTCGACCGATAGCTGAAGAGCTCCTTGACAAACAAAGTACCGCATTGTAATGTTATAGTTATATGACTCGTCTAAGCTATAGAGACAATAGTCGGGACTAAGCGCATGCTCTACGTAATATATCTTCACGGCTTCCCACAAGGGTCCCCGAAGAGGTAGGCATAGGTGTCTAGGTAGTATGAATCACTTTATTCGCCGGAGATATATTTTAGGTGCGTACGGGACAAATGGCGAGTTCATCGCCGTTTTTCTAACACGGATTTATGTAATACATACGTGTTTGAAGTTCTTTTCAAAACGTATGTAGGTTTTCTCTCAATGTTTTCCTTCACCGTTAAACTTGAGGTTAGACTAGTCACTTACTTATGGTCAGAAACCTAATTGGTGCAGTTTGATCAATGATCTCATATTTTGGTAAACTACACAGATAGATATGTTATTCAGTTTAAAGATATACCTATGTCGATGTTAAGCGTTGAAAACAGACTCGCCACCTGTGATTTAGCATCGGCGTGGAGTAAATGTTATTAAACAAATTTTACCTTTGGAGTTTCTTTTGACAGCAGCTTCACCTTTTGATACACGTGTAAGAGAAGAAATGCGTCTGATCCAATCAAATACAACCATGGGTAATTAATTTGTCGTTGATAGCGTAATATTCTTACCATCAAATATACAATCATACCTATACCCAATGCCAAAAATCCAGAGACAGAGAGAGAGAGAAATTAGGCTGATTTTGTCTGCAGTCATAGTATCAATAAGTCCGTCAAATAATCTTATCCGTAAAATAGCTAATTTTAACTGAGAAACAATTTGTATCAGCCATTCGAGTGACTATCGACTAAGCCAAGGTGGAACGCCCCTGGCTAACCCATAGCAGGTGTTGTCGGTCACGTGCGGTTGGAATGACATTACGTTTTTGGAACAACCAAAAACCCATTAGTTGGAATTGTAACCTATTTAACTACATATGGAAAATATATAAAAGTCTATTTTTATAATTATATATGAAAGTCTCCATTTCAAATCTGAATGAAAATGCATGAACTATAAAATATTGAACTTCAATACTATCCGCAATATTCACTTTTTCGCAATAATTAAGAACTTTTTGTGTAGATTATTTTTCTTAAAATTTTTAAGGTCCGCTAAAAACGTATTTCGTAGTAAAAGCTATTTGCTTTAGCCGTTTTTTACCTCGGTTAAAAATAAT
>JACCPG010003392.1:0-11999 GCA_016069955.1 Drepana arcuata
TCTATGTAAACAAAGCGTTCGACCACCACGCCTCTTTGCCTTCCCTTCCTTTAATAAATATACGGGAAATATTCAATTTCCACAGTACTTGACCTAATAGGTCCGGTGACTACGCAATTTGCTTACCACCAATACGTTTTTGGTGAAATATCTTAGCGACAGAAACATAAAGAACAATTTTGTCCATTGTTTTTAATTCATACACACACACATATAAGAGAGGTAGGGCATAACGGGTTTCCCGTCCGAATTCGGAGCTGCCCGACTGGGGCAGGACCTCCACCTTATAGAAGTCCGTAGCCAAATAACACAATTCTTTGTGTTGTGTTCCTACGCGGTGAATAAGGTTTCCTTGTCTCCTTGGGAAGGGGGGAGGATTGTTACATTGTGTTGGAAGCAGACGGATTAAACCCATTATGCTGCCAACACACTATAACTCTCCGAACACAGAGTAGCAACGCGCAAGTGATAATTCGGTATCGTGAGCGTAAATAGGCTACGGTAACCGTTTCCCATCAGGTGGGCCGTATGCTCGTTTGCCACTCTTGTTGTATATAAAAAAAAAATACACACTAGGAACTCTGTAACACTTCTTTCAAGAGATGAATGTCTGCGGCACAGCTGTATACTAC
Source organism: Drepana arcuata (assembly GCA_016069955.1). NCBI lineage: Eukaryota > Metazoa > Arthropoda > Insecta > Lepidoptera > Drepanidae > Drepana > Drepana arcuata. The sequence goes on from JACCPG010003392.1 coordinate 633, forward strand.
TGCAGGCATTATTGCAAATTTATTAGTAACTGTGTTTTTCTGTTCATTAATAAAAATATAAATAAATAAATCTAAAGTTACATTATTTATTCCACAGAGCCATTAATAAAAATAGAATAAAAAAGCAACAATTAAATGCCCGTCCATAGACGAAACCTTCATTTAAATTCAGCCGCTTTTTAAAATAAAAATGTCGGGCCCAGAGACTATTTCGTGTCTATGACGTTTGGAAGTTAATCGTGAAGATGGAGGGAGGAGGCTCTACATCGGCCTCGGAGGCCTTCCAGTATGTGGGGCCTTTCAGACTGGAGAAGACTCTGGGGAAAGGACAAACAGGTATAAACAAATTATATATATATTTTTTTTAAGTATGTATAGACGTGTTAGAAGAACAGAGATATTATTCAGACGACCGTCTGGTCTAGTGGTTAGAGCTCCTGACTGCGAAACTTGAGGTCGCGTGTTCGAATCCCACTGAGGGCAGACATTTGTGTGATGAACACGAATATTTGTACCTTAGTCTTGGATGTCCTATGTATTTATGTATATATCTATATATAAGTAAATATATCGTTGTCTAGTTACAATAACACAAGCTTTGCTTAATATTTGGGACTAGGTCAATTTGTGTGGAATTGTCCCACGTATTTATTTATTTTAAGTGCCGTGGTGGCCGAGTGGTTCGTGTAGTTGCAACACAAATATTCCAATTTCGAATCCCGACTGTACCAATGAGTTTTTCTGAACTTTAGTACAGTGATTAGTCACACTACGACCTTTACGGTGAAGGAAAACATCGAGAGGAAACCTGCATACGTCTGAGAATCAATTCAAAAGCAAAAATTATGTATTGTCGTGCTTGAGTAACGGCAGTGGCGCCATCTGTCACGTTGGCATCTAGAATATATCTCCAGCGAACAGTGGGTGTTTGGGTAATAGAAATCTTTATGTAACGCACTATCAATGTTTTTAAATACTCATTTGACAACCACCTGTGTTCAAAGCGGAGTAGAAACATAACATAAAAAAAGCTCCATTAAATACTCTCCACATTTTATATAAAAAAATACCATATCTTCACAAATACATTCTTAAAGTAATACGTATGTTTTCTTCAAGCTACATCTCTGTATCTTTGAACCCGCTTCTTGTGTTCAGAGTCTTCGACCAGCGCTTGAAGTAGAGAATTCGTGAGGAATGGACCTAAAACAGACGAGCAAACACAGCTGATAAAACTATTTTCTCCCATCATCATCATATCCTCACAACCACCATGAAGTAGTCGGAGTATAGAGCGCCAGTTCTCTCTACACTTACAGTCCTTTCCCTTCGTCCACATTCATCAGTCTCTTCATACATGCTCGTCGGTTTCTCTTGACGTTCCCGTCCTTGAGCGTCAGATCGATTTGATCCAGGTAGTTGGAACGTGGTCTTCCTCTGCCTCTTCTTGCACACACTTTCGCTTTGTATATCTGTTTCGTCAATCTTTCTTCACTCATCCTTTCTATGTGTCCAAACCAACGTAACATGCCCTTTCTCAGCTTTACACACACAACACACCCTTCAAAATCAATCAAAATCTTTTTATTTCACATAGGCCTTGTTCACGCCAGTCGCTTTGCATATAATTAAGTTATACCTACACATATCTGCCTACCACTTCGGGGACCCTTCCCAAGGCGTGAATATTTATTATCAAATATAAATTAACTGAAAGTACTGAAAGTAAAGGCCACCTTATACGACATGATAGCTTCTTTAGAAACATCTTAGAAGGAAAGGTAGAGGGAAGAGAGGAAGAGGAAGACCAAGGGTAACATACATGGGTCAGATCAAAGAAAAAAATTCTCTCATGACGTATAAGGAGGTCAAGGAGGTTGCGCTGGACAGAAGCGAATGGAGGGGACTGCATCAGAGACGCCGACAAGAGCCCAGCTCTTAAATTTGTGATGATGGAATGACATTTCAAGAGTCGAAATGAAAACGGAAGCAGGTTTTCAATAGTGGGCCTGCCAACTACCGAGCGTCAGCCACGTTCCCGGTGTGAGATGCACCGGAAAAGAGACCACCGGCCTATTCATTTTATTGTCATTGAGTTCTACGGCTTTTGTAGTCGTCTGAAAACGCAGGCAGCAGGTTCAACTCTGTGATTTACAAGTTATATACGTCTAAGAAGAAACTATAGAAATATATATATCTTGTATTACACCACACAAATTGACCTAGTCCCAATCTAAGCAAAGCTTGTACTATGAGAACTGGACAACGATATATATACTTATATAGATAGGCAATTACACACAAATTGACCTAGTCCCAAACTAAGCAAAGCTTGTACTGTGGGAACTGGATAACGATATACATACTTATATAGATAAGCAATTACACACAAATTGACCTAGTCCGAAACTAAGCAAAGCTTGTACTGTGGGAACTGGACAACGATATACATACTTATATAGATAGGCAATTACACACAAATTGACCTAGTCCCAATCTAAGCAAAGCTTGTACTATGAGAACTGGACAACGATATATATACTTATATAGATAGGCAATTACACACAAATTGACCTAGTCCCAAACTAAGCAAAGCTTGTACTGTGGGAACTGGATAACGATATACATACTTATATAGATAGGCAATTCCACACAAATTGACCTAGTCCCAAACTGAGCAAAGCTTGTACTGTGGGAACTGGACAACGATATACATACTTATATAGATAGGCAATTCCACACAAATTGATCTAGTCCCAAACTAAGCAAAGCTTGTACTGTGGGAACTGGACAACGATATACATACTTATATAGATAGGCAATTCCACACAAATTGACCTAGTCCCAAACTAAGCAAAGCTTGTACTATGGGAACTGGACAACGATATACATACTTATATAGCAGCAAATAAAATCTCAGCGCCACCTGTCAGATTCATTTGTGAATCTAAACCATTCCAGATCCTCTTTGACAAACAGAAAAAATCCTCAAACTCGGTCCAGCCGTTTAGGAGTACATAAAGAATAAATCTGGCCGCTTCATGCTCTCAAGAGACAGTATAAATCGATTTCAAAATGGCGAAAGTATTAAATAAAAACTATCCAACCATAGAATTTGGTCTGGAGAACAAACCAGAGACAAACTTAATAATAGAAGTTCAAACTGCGTCGTCCTGGAATATGTGAATTAGTAATTAGCGTTCTCCAGACATACCCCGCGCTTGCATGAAATTACAAGCAGTACTTGTTTACTACGAGATATGTCTCCTACTAATATTATAAGCGACAAAGTTTGTTCCTATCACGCAAATACTATTGAACGGAATTGAATGAACTTTAGCACAGACATACTATTTGGTTGGATTAACACATGCTGTTACGACAATACGACAGAAAAACATGCAGGATTAAACACTCTACAACCTTTGAGAAGCTGGGACAAGTTAATACCATGAAGCAGTTTCATACATACATACATATCATCACGGCGAGTCAGGCAGAGAAAGCGCCAGTTCTCCTTACATACCTCCTTCGCTTTGTCCACATTCATCATATATAGAAGGGTGTAGTACCCACACATCCACTGTCCACCAGAGATATGTTTTAGGTGCCAACGTGGCAGATGGCGAGTCCATCGCCGTTGCTCAAGCACGAGTACGCTTTTGAATGTCTTCTCAACGTATGCAGGTTTCCTCTCGATGTTTCCCTTCACCGTAAAGCTCGTGGTGTGACTAATTACTGCACTTAAATTCAGAGAGTCACTGGTAAAGACCGCCTCGGGTTTGAGACGTGGACATAACTTTTTTTATACCACAAAAGCTGGCAAAGAAGCATACGGTGAACCTGATGGAAGCTTACAACACTAGGGGTATCGCTCTCTTTTCACACTTTTCTTGAACAAGTTCATGCTGTGCTCTTCAGGGAATAAGGGAGTTCTTTCCTCGGGCTGAGTGTTCGCGAAAGGAAACTCCTTAGTAATGGTGCAGTGAGTCTTGTTGAGTGAAGACAACTTCCGTTAATAAGTACTTACTGAAGAAGTTTCCCCCTTTAGCTCTTTCCGCCAAAGGGGTGAGTGAGATGTTTGGCGGTAGCGCTTCAATCACTGCTGTGTGCTGCTCTGCCAACGGCATGCATAGAGCGAGGTTTAGAGAAAGAGATAGTAATATAGCAAACCTGAAACAAATACCAATCTGTCATGGTCGTTGACATGGAGCGCCCACGCACAAAGAGGTCACACGTTTGATCGAGGCCTTTGGTGACAGGAATGCAAGGAAACAGTATTGCCCTACATCGTGGCAATGCTTCTTGGCACCCTCCCGGGTGACGTAGAGTTGGGACGAGTGGTTCTAGGTAGTTTTTAGTGGCAAATAAGCACGCGGCTCGCCTGATGGTAAGCGGTTACCGCAGCATATATAGAAACTTGCAACACCAAGATTAGTATCTGCATATTCTTGTATGTAATGTTATAAATTCCAAAATTTTTAAAGTATGTTTGTTACTCAGTTATGGAAGAATTGATGAACGGAATGTGATGCAATTTGGTACAGAGATAGATTATTGGACTGGATTAATTCATAGGATATTTTATACCACACACCCACTTTCCGCCAGAGATATATTTTAGGTGCCAACGTGACAGATGGCGAGTCCATCGCTTTTACTCAAGCACGACTACGCCTTTGAATTACTTTTCATACGCCTTTGATTTACTTCTCAAACGTATGCAGGTTGGGTGTGTGGGTATTACCTATACACCTCTGCCTACCCCTTGGGGGACCCTTGTGGGAAGGCGTGAGGATATATTATATATCTTTATATATTTTATTGTGGAAAAATCCACCATTGATATCAAATTTAACAAGGTGAAAATAAAATTTGAGCCATGTTTGTGTGGCTAAGATTGAAAACTTTACCAATATTTAATTAACTTAAGTACAATGATTAGTCACACCACGAGCTTTAACGGTGAAGGAAAACATCGAGAGGAAACCTGCATACGTCTGAGAAGCAATTCAAAGGCGTATGTATAGTCGTGCTTGAGTAACGGCGATGGACTCGCCATCTGTTTGCATGTAAATATATCTCCGGCTATAAGCGTGTTATACCTCTGCCTACCCCTGTCTCTTCGAGGACCTGGACGGCGAAAGAGTACTCGTAACTGTCAAGATTAAGGGATGATTGCTGGATGCAGCGAAAGAGGTCTGCCTGTAGGTTTATAGAGGTCTGGCGCTCTATTCTGTCTGCCTACCGTCTCGGCGTGATGAATATATACTTTTATACCTTGGGACAATTCCACACAAATTGACCTAGTCCCAAATTAAGCAAAGCTTGTGTTATAGTAACTAGACAACGATATATTTACTTATATAGATAGATATATACATAAATACATAGGACATCCAAGAATAAGGTACGAATACTCGTGTTCATCAGACAAATATCTGCCCTCAGCGGGTTTCGAGCCCGCGACCTCTGGTTTTGCAGTCAGGAGCTCTAACCAGTAGACCAGAGGGCAGTCTTTAAATATCTTTGTTGTTAAGCCAGAAGCTACTTACCTAATAAAAGCCACGTTCATTTTGCGTCCAGCCAAGTTGCACGCAAGTAATTTTGAGACTAAAGAATTGTATTGAATGCTTTTACAGTTGTGTTACTGTGTCGAATATCTTTGTCAACAAGGAACTATCTAGAGCTAGAGACCTTCAATGTACAGTGTATATTATTATGTACCTTCACGCCTTCGCAAATGGGTTTCCAAAGGGGTAGGCAGAAGTGAACCATACCGTATTTTCCCTGAGATACATTGCGCCAGGATGTCGTGTCCATAAATCCATTATATGTATATATCTTCACATCATCCAACTACGGTCCCGAATGGGTAGGCAGAGGCATGTAGTTTCTACACAACCACTTACACTGGAGCGCCAACGTGACAGATATATGAGTATAGATATTGCCATCGCCGAAGACGCGCCCCGCCATTTTTTTGTCGAGGGGGTCTCTGATAGCGGGGTGTATGACCCGAGACTATTAATTGTAGTGTGCGTGTGCACTCATAGGTAATCAGTGTGTACCGACAATACTCACACATTAGTGGAAAGTTGCACACTTACACTGTAAACTATAGGGAAGAATAGTGGGGCGCGTCTTCGTTGATGGCACTAATATACAGGCATTTATGCCTTTTATCATTTTCTCAAATGTATGCAGGTTTCCTCTTGATAATTTCCTTCCTGAGTTGATTTTTTACACCTTCGGGGACCCGTGGGAAAGCTTGGAAACATCTTTCTTTAATTAATGTTCACAGCGTTGCGTGTAACATCTCTAGATAGTTATTTTCCCACACTTCAACAACTCCAATTGCAAATTGCGAAACTCGACCAGTATCTACACAGGTGTTTGACAATAAGAAATGTAACTTGATCTAATGTATCCGTGGGTACGGCGTAGCTAGACAGGTCGCACTGGGCGGTTCCAAAGCATATCCCTTCCGCGAACGCTCAGGCTGTGGAATGAGCTCCCCGTTGAGGTTTTCCCTAGAGAGTTCCAATAAGAGAGGTAGAGGATAACCCGTTCCCTATTCCCGTTCGAATTCGGAGCTGCCCGACTGGGGCAGGACCTCCACCTTATAGAAGTCTGTAGCCAAATAACACAATTTATTGTGTTGTGTTCCTACGCGGTGAATAAGGTTTCCAGTAATGAGCTCCTTGGGGAGGGGGAGGATTGTTATATTGTGTTGGCACCAGAGGGATAAGTCCCATTATGCTGCCAACACAGTTTTACTCTCCGAACACAGAGTGGCAACGCGCAAGTGATACTTCGGTATTGTAAGCGTAAATAGGCTGCAGTAACCGTTTTCCATGGTGGGCCGTATGCTTGTTTGCCATTCTTGTTGTATAAAGTACAGCATGGAGTTCTTTAAGAAGGGTGTGAATGATTCCTGCAAGGTAGGCAATGGCCGAGCGATACACTTGGTGTCTCAAGCGTTCATAGGCGACGGTATCCGTTTACCATCAGACATACCGCACGCTTGAACACCTAAGTAATCTTTATAAATAATATAATATAATATATCCTCACGCCTTCCCACAAGGGTCCCCGAAGGGGTAGGCAGAGGTGTATAGGTAATACCCACACGCCCACTTTCCGCCAGAGGTATATTAGGTGCCAACGTGACAGATCGCGAGTCCATCGCCGTTACTCAAGCACGACTATACATACGCCTTTGAATTTCTTCTCAGACGTATGCAGGTTTCCTCTCGATGTTTTCCTTCACCGTAAAGCTCGTGGTGTGACTAATCACTGTATTTAAGATCAGAAAACTCATTGGTACAGTCGGGATTAATTGATTTTCATCCGTATCTATGATTATCTATCTATACTAATATTATTTATTTATTTATTTATAAAGAGGAAAGATTTGTATGTAAGTATGTTTGTATTGAATAGTCTCCCAAACTACTGGACCGATTTGAAAAATTCTTACACCATTGGAAAGCTACATTCATCTTGAGTGTTATAGGCTGTATTCTTTTATAAAAAAAATCTTATGTTCACCCGTGCGAAGCTGGGACGGACTACTAGTCTATCAATAAAATATTGAATATAATATGCGTACATTCTTGTTTTCTTTGATTTTTATACAACAAGAGTGGCAAACAAGCATACGGCCCACCCGATCGAAAACGGTTAACGCAGCCTATCTACGCTTACAATACTGAAGTATTACTTGCGACTTACAACTATTCTGTGTTGGCAGCATAATGGGAATAATTCCTCTGCTGCCAGCACAATATAACAATCCTCCCCCCTCCCCAAGGTGCTCATTACTGGAAACCTTATTCACCGCGTAGGAACACAGCACAATAATTTATTTTATTTGGCTACGGACTTGTCTAATGTGGAGGTCCTGCCCCAGTCGGGCAGCTCCGAATTCCAACGGGACACCCGTTATGTCCTACCTCTCTTTCTTCTTTAATTGTAACGTATATACTCAACTATACAGTGTTTTTATGTGTTTTAGGCCTCGTGAAGCTGGGTGTCCACTGCGTCACTGGCAAGAAAGTAGCCATTAAAATAATAAACAGGGAGAAGCTCAGCGAATCTGTCCTCATGAAGGTAATTAGAAGCAGTTAGTTCCTTTATGGGAATATATGGCTTCCACTGGGAATCCCAGTGGAAGCGTGCACGTCGCGATTCCTGCCAGCCCAGAGGGCTGCAATTCCACTCGATGCGCATTGGCCGGACGGCTGTTAGGGCGTGCCCCCGAGGCGACGCGCACCAGTCCGTCCCCGCTGGTGCGAAAAATTCTGCACAGTGCGGCGATGGGGTCCGCCACCCATCACGCGGAGTGCCTCACGGCGGGAAGTGGGGTGTGGAGTGTAGGATGGGTGTATGGAATGTAAGAGGAGGTATGGCTGATAAGATGAACGAATTGATCGATGTTATGACAGAGAGCGAGTTAGATGTTGTGTGCTTGTCTGAAACCAAGCGGAAGGGTAGTGGAGTAGACGAGCTCCCGGGCGGGAGTTTAGTGCTGTGGTCGGGAGTGGCAAACACCGAGCACGCCTGCCAGGGAGTGGGAATTCTACTATCCAGCCGCTTGGCAGAATGTATGATAAGTTATGATGCGGTGAGCCCCAGACTTATTTGGGCTCGCTTTAAAATAGGCCTTACCCGACTGTTTTTAGTCGCGGTATATGCTCCAGTGGCCTCAGCGGACACTTGCGACCTGAATAAGTTCTGGGAATGTGTGAGTAATGTTCTAGAGACGAAAGAAGGGAATGAAAAGCTGATTATTTGTGGTGATCTGAATGGATGGGTCGGGACAGCCCGTAAGGATTACGAGGCAGTACTCGGCAAGTATGGTGACAAGAGAGTGAACGAGGCAGGCAAGCTGATATTAGATGTATGCATGGAGAGAGACCTTTTTGTGGCGAACACCATGTTCGACCACAAAAGGATTCATCAGTATACATGGGAACGGAAAAATGAGCGAAGCATGATAGATCTGTTTCTAATAGATCAGCGACTCAGAACACAGGTGATGGACACCAGGGTGTATAGGGAGCTGACCTGGGAACGGACCACTTCCTAGTTATAACTAGGATAAGGGGTCTGTTCGCGGGCTGGCGAACCCGCGCTGGGGGTCCCTGTTCTGCAGTCGCAGACCGCATCAAAAGCTGGAGGCTTCAAGATGCGGCTATTAGAGACAGATATCAAGAAAGGGTATCTGAACAGCTAGCCTGTCCACCGAAAGATGTGTTTGAGAGTGTCGATGTTTGTTGGCAGTTCCTTAAGTCCAGCTTATTATGCGCCGCGAAAGAGGTTTGTGGCATTTCGAAAGGGCGGACAACCAAAAATGGCGATGGTTGGTGGGATGATGAAGTGAAAGAAGAAGTTAAAAGGAAGAAGGATGCAAGGCAAGACATTTTGGCTATGTCCAGCTCAAGTGAGAGTATGAAAGAAAAGATGAAAGAAAAATACCGCCTGCAAAAAATCGTACGAAAGAGATAATAGCTCAGAAGCGTGAGAGGTTCCAAATGACTGTAGACGAAAAACTGTCACAGAATTTCAAGGACAATGCAAAACTTTTTTGGAGGGAAGTTAAGAAGTCCAGAAATTGTGTTACAGCTAGTAATAGGATGAATGTGATTTTCTCGAAGGACAATAACATACTGACTGACAAAACAGACGTCCTCAGGCGATGGAGTGAATTTTACAAAGATATGTATGATGATGATGCCGCTGATCTACTCACAGAGCTGCCTCCAACAGAATCTGTCGAGGATCCTATAGCGGATAAATAAGTATGGGAGAGATTGTAAGTGCGATAAGAAGTCTGAAATGTGGAAAAGCTGCGGGAATAGATGGGATTACGGCTGAGATGATCAAGTACGGTGGACCAGCGGTCTGGGACGTCATCTATTTGCTATGCAATCTTTGCTGGGGAAAGGGTGATGTTCCGGACGACTGGAGGCGAGCAGTCATCGTGCCTTTCTATAAAGGAAAGGGATCACGATTGGACTGCTCAAACTACAGAGCCATCAGCTTGGTCAACTTAGCTAGTAAAGTGTATACGAAGATCCTGACGATAAGAATGCAAGAGCGATCCGAAAGATTTCTCTGGGAATCCCAAGGTGGATTTAGACCAGGAAGAGGAAGTATGGATCAAACCTTCTCGCTTCGCGGAATCGCGGAAAAGTTTTTGGATATTAACCAAAGGGTTTTCTGCGCTTTCGTCGACTTGGAGAAGGCATTTGATAGAGTCGTACGAAAGGAACTCTGGGACGTGTTGCCTGGATATGGAGTGAGCAGTTCCCTACTGCATGCCGTGAAATCACTCTATAGTGATAGCGAGGCGTGCGTTAGGGTTAATGGTGGGATGTCACCCTGGTTTGATGTGAAGTCGGGGGTCAAACAAGGGTGTATCATGTCTACCTGGCTGTTCATTATATATCTAGATAACTGTCTGAGAGCACTAAGAACGAACGGATGTGGAGTGAAAATGGGAAACTTAGTGGTCAACTGCCTATTATACGCCGATGACGCGGTTTTACTGGCGTCATCAGAGGGCGAACTGCAGTCACTAGTTACCATAATGAAAGTAGAATGTGAAAAGAAGGGGCTGCGCCTAAACGCTGTCAAGACTAAGGTTCTGGTATTCGAAAGAGATGAACAAGTGACCGAGTGTGCTATATCGGTAAATGGGCAAATTCTAGAGCAAGTGAATGAATTTGTATATCTTGGAAGCATGTTTACACGAGATGGAAAGTATGAAAAAGATATTGAAAGAAGGATAACTGCCAGAAATAAGGTGAATGGAGCCATGTCGGCGTTGATGGGCAGTAAAAGTCTGAGCAAGAATGCTCGAGTTGCTGTCCACAACGCGATATTGGTACCTACCTTATTCTATGGCAGCGAATCCTGGGTATGTCAGAGGAAGTATGAAAATAGCTTGAATGCAGTCGAGACGCGATCTCTTCGAAAAATGTGCGGCGTAACGATATTAGATCGAATCCGCAATGAAGAGATTCGCAAATCAACTGGCGTGAATGAGGGCGTGATTGTAAAGATGAAGAAAGGCATGTTACGTTGGTTTGGACACATAGAAAGGATGAGTGAGAAAGATTGACGAAACAGATATACAAAGCAAAAGTGTGTGCAAGAAGAGGCAGAGGAAGGCCACGTTCCAACTACCTGGATCAAACAGATCGGACTCTGAAGGACGGGAACGTTAAGAGTACTCGAAACCGACGAGCATGTATGAAGAGACTGATGAATGTGGACGAAGCGAAAGAGGTATGTAAGTCTAGAGAGAACTGGCGCTCTATACTCTCTGCCTAACCCGTTAGGAACTTGGCGTGATGA
>JACCPG010003393.1:0-36423 GCA_016069955.1 Drepana arcuata
TGTTCGGAGAGTTATAGTGTGTTGGCAGCACAATGGGTTTAATCCCTCTGCTTCCAACACTATGTAACAATCCTCCCCCCTCCCCAAGGAGCTCATTACAGGAAACCTTATTCACCGCGTAGGAAAGACAACACAAACAATTGTGTTATTTAGCTACGGACTTCTATAAGGTCCTGCCCCAGTCGGGCAGCTCCAAATTCGAACGGGAAACCCGTTATGCCCTACCTCTCTTAAGAAATAATATTATTTTAAAAGCTCGGTAGAGTAATGTTATAAGATCTTCTAGAAGCGTTAGCGAAATAAGGTAAGTGGAAAAAGGCAGTATAACGAGGGTTAGACGGACAAATGGCGAGGCAACACCTATGGACTTCACATTTGACATTTTACAAATGGAACCCATTTTTCTTGACGATTGATGAAAGGACCCGGTGAATTCCTTCCTGATTGTTTTCAAGTCTTACTACGGGTTTCGATAGCGATAATTTTTCTTTTTTTTTTTATACAAGTGTGGCAAACAAGCATACGGCCCACCACAAGCAAACGGCCCACCGCAAGCATACAGCCCACCACAAGCATACGGCCCTCCACAAGCATACGGCCCACCACAAGCATACGGCCCTCCACAAGCATACGGCCCACCGCAAGCATACGGCCCACCACAAGCATACGGCCCACATATTTATTATACATATATTCATATTACAAATGCTCGAGCTAATAAAAATAGAAAAAAGACTAGAAATAAAGACACTATTCATTTTTTAAATACCTACATACATACATATAATCACGCCGAGTCAGTCGGTCACAGTCAGTGACAGATGGCGAGTCCATCGCCGTTACTCAAGCACAACTATACATACGCCTTTGAATTTCTTCTCAGACGTATGCAGGTTTCCACTCGATGTTTTCTTCACCGTAAAGCTCGTGGTGTGACTAATCACTGTACTTGAATTCAGAAAAACTCATTGGTACAGTTGGGATTCGAACTCGGCCACCACTAGTTTAAGTTATCACTTCTGTCGGGCGTCCTGGGACGGACGCACACGTTTTTTTAATGTGTTTTCTTTCATGGTTGCCTATTACTTATTTGAGCTACTGTCCTGTTTTGCTGGGATACCCTGCATAACTCTACTCTCTCTGCCTGCCTCTCTCTGCCATTCTGCGTAGAACTTATATGTATGTAAGTGTTGTAAAAAGAAGAAAGGTTGCCTATCTTGGTCATGTGCATAGGCACTCAAGATACGAACTTCTGCAATTGATAATCATGGGCAAAGTGTCTGGAAGACGAGCTGTCGGGTGCAGGAAGAAATCATGGCTGCGAAACATCCAGGAATGGACCGGAGTTACCAGTGCAGCGGAGCTTTTTAACCTCGCCGAAGACCGAGAGAAATATGCGAAGCTGACTGTCAGCCTTCACTAGTTGGAGAGGCACTATAAGAAGAAGAAGTATTGTAATGAGACCTCGGGCTGGCATACTGTATATTAAAATAGCTATTCAAGTCAAACTTCTGTTTAAAGTTCACCGTTCGATGCAACACCTGTGACTTACGAACCTAAAGTTGATATACTTGGCTTGATTAACACTTCAGTCTGGAAACACACGGGACAATAATGTTGTACCTATGTTTTTCTCATATTTCGTGTGTTTTGAGGACAATTTTGGCAGGGATGTTAAAAAGTCTTAAACTATAATCATTTGGCTATCAAATGGAAAACAATTGAATGATTGACAGCGTTGAACTTGAATCTAAAAAAAAACGTCTCAGAAGAAATACCAGTATTGGATTCTAGACGTTATTGCGAACATTATGAAAGACATTACTGTTGAATTACATTATAACCCACAACTAACTATATTTACAAAGGGACAGATGTATAACTAACTACTAAAGCTGTCGTTAAAAGTAAATTAATTCAAAAAGCTTATTATAAAACATGAAGAAAGATTGATGATAGTGAAGAAAGATTGACGAAACAGATATACAAAGCAAAAGTGTGTGCAAGAAGAGGCAGAGGAAGGCCACGTTCCAACTACCTGGATCAAATAGATCGGACTCTGAAGGACGGGAACGTTAAGAGTACTCGAAACCGACGAGCATGTATGAAGAGACTGATGAATGTGACGAAGCGAAAGAGGTATGTAAGTCTAGAGAGAACTGGCGCTCTATACTCTCTGCCTACCCCGTTAGAGACTTGGCGTGATGATATGTATGTATGTATAAAACATCAGATTATTTTAATGATGGCCATGCATGGCAATGAATTGCTCCTCTTGTACAGAGTTTATATATGCAACTTTAATCTTTCCTACCCCTACGTAAAAGGGAACAAATGTTAAAAAAGCAAACGGGGAGTTTGTTTCGCCGTTTCTTCTCCTGGCAGGTATTTTTTCTTGGAAACGGTGGTAACTTTAGTTTATATTAAATATGTGACTTTCATTAAGTGTTCCCTGTGTCCCTTACGTTGAATAAAATATTTTGATTTTGATTTTTTGATTTCTTACGGATCAAATATTTGATCCCAAATCGGAGACAACGTGCCAAGAAGACTAGCAGTATTGCCACGCTGGATAGCAATGCTGATTCTCAGAGCGAGATATGTATTCCATTCCGCCTGTCATTAGTTTTATTAATATCCTAATGTACATTAGGATATTCATGTGCCCTGTTAAATTAAGACAAATAATTACTATTTTACAGAATTTTAAGCGAAAATTTGAGAGATTAGATTTTTTTTCCTTTTTTTCTTTTACTGTGCCCTATCACATACTTGGATAACTGTATAGCCGTGGTGGCCGAGTGGTTCGAGCAGATTCCTGCGACGCAAAGGTCGCAAGTTCGAATCCCGACTGTACCAATGAGTTTTTCTAAACTTAAGTACAGAGATTAGTCACACCACGAGCTTTACGGTGAAGGAAAACATCGAGAGGAAACCTGCATACGTCCGAGAAGAAAAAGGCGTATGTAATAGTCGTGCTTGAGTAACGGCGATGGACTCGCCATCTGTCACGTTGGCACCTAATATACCTCTGGGTGTGTGGGTATTACCTATACACCTCTGCCTACCCCTTCGGGGACCCTTAAGGGAAGGCGTGAGGATAACTGTAAAATGTTCTACGGCATCCTGTATTATATTACAGTCTGTTAGCCGTCTATAACATCTGCCCGTGAAGTTTCGAAATTTGAGTTACTTAAGATCAAACTATCTGAGACTTAGAGCCCTGCATCAAAACTTACACTGCGGAATATAGTCTTAGAGCGCTGAGCTTGCGTAAGTGCCTACTAAAGATAACAGGTATCGGTTGGGAATATTACAGGCTGAACTTCCACTTTCCCTATATGGTGCTGCTTTCTGGTTGCAATTCCTTCCTGTGTGGAACCTCGTGGGATAGTGTGAATGTACAGACTGTCAAAGAAAATAGAGCAGTTGTTTTGTAGAAAAGCCATGGTGGCCGAGTGGTTCGAGCAGTTGCCTGCGACGCAAAGGTCGCAAGTTCGAATCCCGCCTGTACCAATGAGTTTTTCTGAACTTAAGTACAGTGATTAGTCACAACACGAGCTTTACGGTGAAGGAAAACATCGAGAGGAAACCTGCATACGTCTGAGAAGAAATTCAAAGGCGTATGTATAGTCGTGCTCGAGTAACGGCGATGGACTCGCCATCTGTCACGTTGGCACCTAATATACCTCTGGCGGAAAGTGGGTGTGTGGGTGTTACCTATACATCTCTGCCTACCCCTTCGGGGACCCTTGTGGGAAGGCGTGAGGATATGTTTTGTAGAAGTTGTCGGGTGTTGTGAATATATCCTCAAGACAATGGAAAAAGAAAACGCTCCAAAGACAAGAAAATAACAACATTAAACAAGGGCCTTATATTTATTTATTTATTTATTTTATTTACATACATACATACATACATACATACATACCTCTTTCGCTTCGTCCACATTCATCAGTCTCTTCATACATGCTCGTCGGTTTCGAGTACTCTTAACGTTCCCGTCCTTCAGAGTCCGATCTATTTGATCCAGGTAGTTGGAACGTGGCTTTCCTCTGCCTCTTCTTGCACACACTTTTGCCTTGTATATCTGTTTCGTCAATCTTTCTTCACTCATCCTTTCTATGTGTCCAAACCAACGTAACATGCCTTTCATTTTACAATCCCGCCCTCATTCACGCCAGCCTCATCCGCCAACACAGTATAACTCTCCGAACACTAAGTGACAACGCGCATACTTCGGTATTGTAAGCGTAAATAGGCTGCGGTAACCGTTTTCCATCGGATGGGCCGCATGATTGTTAGCCACTCTTGTTGAATAAAAAAATAACATAAAGGTTGCAAGTTCGAATCCCGACTGTACCAATGCGTTTGTCTGAACTTAAGTACGGGGATTATTCACACCACGAGCTTCACGATGTAGGAAAACATTGAGAGGAAACTTGCGTACGTTTGAGAAGAAATTAAAAGGCGTATAGCTGACTTTGACACGATGGACCCAATAGACATACATACAAATATGTATCTTAATGAATAGTAAACGAGGGTTGACATTTAATGACCAACTAAGTCGTTACCGAAAGTGACGTAGCATTTTCAAAATACGTAGCTTATTGTAAATGCTATTGAAATGGCCTCCTAATTGCGTTCATCTATCATCCGGACAATATGCGGAAAATGTCCAGAGTTACGGATTAACTAGTGTCACTGTTTACAGCTATGAGGTTTAAAACAAGCCAAAATGATACCAACTTTATGGTAAACTAGCTTATGTCCACGGCTTCGCCCGCGTAGAGTTCGAAAAAGTAGCTGTGGAAATTTTCCTGCTAGAATCGGTTTAGCCGTTATGCCGTGAAAGAGCATCATACATTATAATAAAAGAACTTTGAATTTTTCAGAATCAGTTCAGCGGTTTGGCCGTGAAAGAACCGCAAACATCCAAACTTACTTAATAACATAAACTTTCACATTTATAATATTAGTAAGCTAAGACTAGATGTCCCGGTTTCAGCCGCATCTTATTTTATTTCATCGGTAAATATAATATATGTACTTTGTTAAATGTTTGGACATATAGAAAGGATGAAAAAACAAACATTGACGAAACAGATATACATAGCAAAAGTGTGTGCAAGAAGAGGCAGAGGAAGGCCACGTTCCAACTACCTGGATCAAATAGATCGGACTCTGAAGGACGGGAACGTTAGGAGTACTCGAAACCGACGAGCATGTATGAAGAGACTGATGAATGTGGACGAAGCGAAAGAGGTATGTAAGTCTAGAGAGAACTAGCGCTCTATTTATTTATTTATTTACAATTAGTTCGACAACTCTCTGCTACCTGAAGACATACAGAAAATATTAATAAAAAGCGGCCCAGCCGTCTAGGAGTTCAGTGACGAACACACGCACAGAAGAAAAATATATATAAAGATATGTCGCTGCCTAGTTACCGTAGTACAGGCATTGCTTAATTTGGGACTAGGTATATCAATTTGTGTGGAATTCTTCCTAAGGTATGTAGCAATATATTCATAACGTCTTTGATTTTCTTTTCAAGCGTTTCCTTACGATATTTTTCTTCATAAAGCTCAGGGTATGATTAATCACTGTGCTCACGGTCAGAAAAACTCATTGGTAGACAATCAGAACTCAAACTTGTAATTTTCGAGACAGCGCTCTACTCTTTGCCTACGCCGTTAGGGACTCGGCGTGATGTATGTACTTAAGTTTGTATATAATCAACTCTTAATAAAAAAAAAATAGTTTAAAAAAAACAAAAAAACGCGCTTTTTATAGAAAACCGAACTAAAAAATAGATAATAAATTTTAACAATAATTTAAATTAATAATAGTGTGAATAAAAAAAAAATATTTAAAAAAAAGTGTGGGGTGCATGGTGCATATCTTAGAAAGCACTACACACAAACACACAATTTTTGAAATTTATTTTCTATTTTTCAGTTTGCGTGCTTTTTATTTTGTTATTTAAATGCGTGTTTTTTTGTTGTTTTAACTATTATTTATTTTCTACTTTTTAGTTTGGTTTATAAAATGGAATAATTTTATCAAATGTATTGTCATCGGTCCTCGATAAATCTACAAAGTTTGAATGAAATCTGGCCGTTTAAAGTAGGTCAAAATCGCGCCCAAAGAAGTCGGTTACAAAACTTACAGGTAAAGCTAATATAAAGCGTGTAAAAATGCCGTGGTGTCAGCATGGTTCGAGTAGTTGCCTGCGTCACAAAGTTCGCAAGTTCGAATCCCGACTGTACCATTGAGTTTTTTCGAACTTAAGTACAGTGATTAGACATACCACGTGCTTTACGGTGAAAGAAAACATCGAGTGGAAAAAAAGGTGCGTCGTCGTATTGAGTCGTGCTTGAGTAACGGCGATGGACTCGCCATCTGTCAAGTTTGCTTACTTATACCTCTTGGGTATTACTTATACACCTCTGCCTACCCCTACGGGGACCGTTGTGGGAAGGCGTGAAGATATATATATATATATATATAATAATATTTGAGTTGCAAGCGACTACTCAATCCACTCGGCCACTCCGGCTCTTTTCCATTTCAGTTCAGTGAATTTTATTTCGAAATCAACGTCTTTGAAGATACTGAAGCATGTGGTTCACATAACGAGCAGTTATTAAAGCAACATACAGACATACTCGTGTCGTCACGCTGCGTCCCTCGCGGTGTAGGCAGTGATAATAGTGCCAGTTTCCTCTATTTGTTTTCCGTTTAATTATTAATTACACTTATGAAACACTTAGTTGGCTCTAAAAGCTCTTAGGTTTATGTAATATATTAAATAAAAAAAACTAAAATATTTTATTCTACGTCAGGGACAGGGAACACTTATTGAACGCTGCATCCTTACTAATATTATAAATGTGAATGTAAGTTTGTTTGTTACGCTTTCACGTCAAAACTACTTAATCAATCATCATGAAACTTTGTACACATATTCTTGGAGGTATTAGAAGTAACATAGGATACTTTTAATAGTTTTTTTTTTTACCAAAGATAAGTCACGCCGACGAAGTCGCGGGTACAGCTAGTACTAAATAAAAAAAGAAAGTTGCCACACAAGAAAAAAAATCAGGGGGAGGAACGGCGGAACCAACTCCGCGGTTTAATTTTTTTTAATCTTTTTCCCTTTATCGCTCCATTCACATTTTAGCTATCTATACTAATATTATAAAGAGGAAAGATTTGTATGGAAGTATGTTTGTAACGAATTGGCTCAAAAAGCCTGGACCGATTTGAAAAAATCTTTCACCATTGGAAAGCTACATTCACCGCTAGTAACATGCAATTATGAACCAATGACGACCGTCTGGTCTAGTGGTAAGAGCTCCTGACTGCAAAACTTAAGGTCGCGGGTTCGAATCCCGCTGAGGGCAGATATTTGTGTGATGAACACGGATATTTGTACCTTAGTCTTAGATGTCCTATGTATTTAAGTATATATCTATCTATATAAGTAAATATATCGTTGTCTAGTTACCATAACACAAGCTTTGCTTAATTTGGGACTAGGTCAATTTGTGTGGAATTGTCCCAGGTATTTATTTATTTATTATTTAATTATCTCAGTTTCCAGTTTTAGTCTACGTAAATGTCAAAGCATACCAAGTAAATTTTCATAGACAATATTTTTACCGAGTTAGATAGCGCTATAAAGATATAATTTAAAAAAGAACGTTTTTGAACTGTCACTATGACAACACGTCTTTGAATTCACTTTGATTTATGAAAAACGTACCAGCGGGTGTTTGCGGGGCGCTGAAATTATTTTCTGATTTCCTGTAGCCTGCAGGGTTGTCACCTGTATGTTTTTGATAATTTAATAGCTCACACATAAATTGCTACCCACCTGTCTTACATAAAAAAAAAATAGGATAACGCTATCAAAAATTACTAATATATTTTTTAGCGCTTTAACTACTCTTCTAACAGCCGTGGTGGCCGAGTGGTACGACCAGTTGCCTGCGACGCAAAGATCGCAAGTTCGAATCACGACTGCATCAATGAGTTTTTCTGAACTTAAGTACGCTTAAGCTTTACGGTGAAGGAAAACATCGAGAGGAAACCTGCAAACGATTGAGAAGAAATTCAAAGGCGTATGTATAGTCGTGCTTGAGTAACGGCGATTGACTCGCCATCTGTCACGTTGGCACCTAATATACCTCTGGTGGAAAGTGGGTGTGTGGGTATTACCTAAACACCTCTGCCTACCCCTTCGGGGACCCTTGTGGGAAGGCGTGAGGATATTATATTATATTATTATTATTCTTATAACAGGTGATAAAATTGACAAGTAGACAGCCCTGAACCAATCTCCGCTTCTTTTGATAATATTTATCGCTCATACACTTGGTGGCAAACATTATTGAATGTTCTGCGTGAAGTTATTTGTTCTCGTACAATATTCTCTTTCATCTCCACGCATCTAATGTGTTTATGAGGGTGTGTAAGTGTGTAATGTGATTTTGATTGTTTCAAATACCGTTCTACTTCGTTTGGTTTTGTGGTCGAAGGACCAAAAAATTTCTAGCAATCATTTGACATTGTATAAAAAAAAAACTTGAAGTCTTCCCCCGAATAAAGAATTATTTTTAAAATTATTCTTGAAATTAATTTTTTTTACATAATATATCCTCACGCCTTCCCACAAGGTTCCCGAAGGGGTAGGCAGAGGTGTATAGGTAATAAATACCCACACACCCACTTTCCGCCAGAGGTATATTAGTTGCCAACGTGACAGATGGCGAGTCCATCGCCGTTACTCAAGTACGACTATGCATACGCCTTTGAATTTCTTCTCAGACGTATGCAGGTTTCCTCTCCATGTTTTCCTTCACCGTAAAGCTCGTGGTGTGACTAATCACTGTACTTGAGTTCAGAAAAACTCATTGGTACAGTCGGGATTCGAACTTGCGATCTTTGTGTCGCAGGCAACTGCTCGAACCACTCGGGCACCACGGCTTTTTTATTTTATTTAATATTAATATATATTTAAGTGCCAACGTAACAGACGACAAGCCGGTTTCCGTTTGTTACGTTGGTAAATAAATATTTATATGTTTATATGGCACTAAGGCACAACTATAGATACGTCTATGAATTTTCTTCTGAAATGTTTCCTTTCGATGACTTCATTCACCATAAAGGTCACTTTCATTGTACTTAAGCTGAGAAAATTTTATTGATATAGTCGGCATACGAACCTGTACTCCCTGTGTAGCAAGACTTGAACGACTTGAATAACTCGGAATAACCAAGGATTTCATCACTACAGTAATATTTTTAGGGATCGAATCCCGCTGAGGGCAGATATTTGTGTGATGAACACGGATATTTGTACCTTAGTCTTGGATGTCCTATGTATTTAAGTATATATCTATCTATATAAGTAAATATATCATTGACTAATTACCATAACACAAGCTTTGCTTAATTTGGGACTAGGTCAATTTGTGTGGAATTGTCCCAGGTATTTATTTATTTTATTTATTGTCACATTATAACATGGTTTGAGTAGTTTCTTGCAACACAAAGATTACAATTTCTAAACTCAATCAATCTCAATCTAACTGTACCAATGAGTTTTTCTGATCACTTAAGATCAGAAAAACTCATTGGTGTATAAGTCACACCACGAGCTTTATGGTGAAGGAAAACATCGAGGGGAAATCTGCATACGTCTGAGAAGCAATTCAAAGGCGTATGTATAGCCGTGCTTGAGTAACGGTGATGGACTCGCCATCTGTCATGTTGGCACCTAAAATATATATCGGGCGGCAAGTGGGTGTGTGGGTACAACCTGTACACCTCTGCCTACCGCTTTGGGAACCCTTGTGGGAAGGCGTGAGTATATAATATGTAAAAGTTTATTTACCCCGTAAAATTATTGCGTTTACTTCGCCAGTAATGTCAGAACCTGGGCAAAATAAATTTTAGTCAATTATCCTGTGCCGAGGGCGGCTAAATGCATCGCAAATTGAATTTCACCTGGTTCGATGGATTGCGGTGGACTCACGGGCCCTTACACCGCGCAAGCACGCTTTCAAAACACATTCTTATATAATAAATAACTGAGGCCGAGGAATTTTATAAAAAAAATATCTAAATATAAGAAGCTTTCGTTACTCCTTATATCATCAGCTGTCTGCCTGTGAAAATCCCGTCAAAATCGGTCCAGCCGTTTCAGAGATTCGGGGAAACAATCAGACAGACAGACAGACAAAAAAAATTAAAATTATATCTTGGTATATGTACCGTGTAAACATCCTAAGTATTTCGTAGCCGAGTGGTTGGATTATTTGCCTGCGACACAAAGATCTTATGTTGAAATCCCGACTGTACCAATGAGTTTTTCTGAACTTAATTACAGTGATTACTTACACCACGAGCTTTACGTTGAAGGAAAACATCTAGAGGAAACCTTCATACGTCTGAGAAGCAATTCAAAGGCGTATGTATAGTCGTGCTTGAGTAATGGTAACTGTCAGTAACGTGAAAGGTGGACTCGCCATCTGTCACTTTAGCACCTAAATATCTCTGGCGGAATTTGGGTGTATGGGTATTACCTATACACCTCTGCCTACCCTACCAGGAGTATGTATCTCTCTGCCAGATCTATTGCTTAGAGTTCCCGCCAGCAGTACAAGTGCGTGTGTCCAATATCCTGCCTCGCAGAGGGGCATATTGACGAGGTGGTATTCAGAAATGAGCGAATTTTTCATCGCCGTCATTGTTTAGGGGTGTCTGCGGTTGTAATTATGCTTGTATTAATTTAATTATTTTGAATCCTTTGTCTAGATGACAGACTAAAAAAGTGAATGTAATTGTTGCTGTGGTTCTGTGGTTCGCTTGTTAAAAAATATTATATTCTTCCGCAAGTGTCTCCGAACGGGTAGAATTAGAGCGTAGTTAGGAGAGCTAGGAGAGAGAGGTTAGGAGAGCTATTACTCGCACACCCACTTTCCGTCGGAGATGTTTTGGGTATCAACGTGACAGATGGCGAGTCTCTGTTACACAGGTTCCTGTTAACAAGAGCCTCTGTTAGCCGGAGATATATTTAGGTGACAACTAATCAGATCCGTTGCCTTTTATGAAGCACTACCCTACATGAGTCTCCTATCAAGATATTCCTTCGCAGTAAGCCTCATGATGTGACTAGTCTATGTACAGTGTGTCAGAAAAATGATTGATACGATCGAGATTCGAACGTACAATCTTAATTTGCAAAATTAAGATTGTACGTTCGAATCTCAGTTCAAGCTTACGCAGCCACTACGGCTCCTCGTTAATATAAAATTCATATTTGTTTCACATTTAATAAGAAGAAATTAAAACAATGTGATATTCTCAGCGCAGCACTTAATACTTTTCGTGAAAAGTTAATTCCCTATCAAGAAACTGTAATCCCACGCTACTGCAGTTTTCCTCAGCGTGCGAAAGAGACGGAACATCCACCATTACCACTCACCGAAACCTACACCGTTTCGCTGAAAGCTTCAGTAACGTCGCGCAACTGACACGGAGTGGACGTGTCGCTCCGCTGAGCAAAAATTGTAATACGTGAACAAGATAGTGAAATAAAATAAAATAACTAATGTCTAAATCTTTACATGTATAAACGTGTGCTGGTTTAAATAAAGCTTTAATGAAGTATAGCGTGCAGTGAAGATAATTTGTGACTTTGCCAGAATATGAAGATCAAAAATAACTGTTGAATATTTTTATCGAGGACACAAGTATGCGTGACCGGTGGTAATAGATTAATTGGATACGGATTTTCGGTAAGTAGTTTTCGCTTTTTATAATATCTCAATTGATCTTATTATTTCTATGACATTATACAGTTTACGTTCAAAAATGAATGTCTTTTATTTCTATCCTACCTAACCTACTAAGTTTGTAATGATATAGGGATGATGTGAGTAATAACGCAATCAAACCGGATCGGCTGATCGGAATTGGATAAAATATGGCGCAATTATTAGCTGGATTAACACAGAGAAAGGAAGGAAAAACACCTATGAAAAAAAATGTTTATGCTGAAGAAATCGCGGGCAAATAAATTAACTATAATTTTACTAATCAAGTTCATTATGGCGGGCACGATATAAACGAAAAATTTTAATTCGCGGCTCATTTGTTTCTTGAAGAACAGACATTTCAGATGCCAAGGTATTTTTTATAATTTGTAAATGGAAAATTATTTTGTGAGATTGAATTTGGAATTTAAAATTCTGACATTTCAAAATGAATTCTAAATTTAAATCTTTTTGGACGATGAGAGCCTTCAAAGCTTGGACTTTCAAGATAAGATTCCAATTATCATTCCCATTGCTCTTTGTATGTGTGTATGCGTATGGGTGTGAGTGTATGTGTGCGTGAACTGTCCTTACAAATCCCTCATTCTTAGCGGCTGGACTAATTTGGATGAATTTTAAATAGGGATCGCTTATACTATTTTAGAGTGGTTTATGTAGCCATCTGCAAAACAAGATTCTAAATACAGTGACATGTCCCTACACGAGCTTTAAGTATACGAGTCGTGATGAGAGGAAGGTGGCCCGCCATTTTTCACGTAGACACCTAAATACTTCGGCGACATGGGTGTTTTATTAAGCCTGACCCTTCGGGGACCCCTGTGGAAGGGCTAGAATTATTATTATATAATTTCACACGTTCTCACAAGGGTCCCCGAAGGGATAGACAGAGGTGTGTAGGTAGTACCCACACACCCACATTCCGCCAGGGCTATGTTATAGGTGCCACCATGGCAAACGGTGAGTCCATTTTCTTCCCAAACGTATGCAGGTTTCTTCTCGATCTTTTCCTACACCGTAAAGCTCGTGGTGTGACTAATCACAGTACTTAAGTTCAGAAAAACTTGTGTCGGGATTCGAACCTGCGATCTTTGTGTCGCAGGCTACTCGAACCACTTGGCCACCACGGCCCTATTTTTATTACAAACGTTGCGCGTAAACATACTCGCTTGGCCAGTAACCTTTGTGTAATTTTCACCGAGCTGTAGATATAGTAACGAGTGAATGAAATCCGACTTGTACTGTACAAAGGAATTTGTGGCTCACTACAAAGGTTGCACATACACAAATTAAAAGCAGAGTGGCCGAGTGGTTTAAGTAAACTGCAAAGCAAGGATTTCGGTATTCGAAGGAAGTTCGAATCCCGACTGTAACAATGCGTTTTGCAACTTAAATAAATAGTCAAACCAAGCTGTGTGGTGAAGGAAACGGCGATGGACTATGTCACGTAGGCATGTAAAATATATCCATGGCGAAAAGTGGGTATGTTGCTATATACCTCTGCCTACCCTTTCAACAAACAACCAACAAATTGTTAGAATTTATCATATTTTTCGCTTTTCCTATACAATGATTAGTCACACCACGAGCTTTACGCTGAAGGAAAACATCGAGAGGAAACCTGCATACGTCTGAGAAGAAATTCAAAAGGCGTATGTATAGTCGTGCTTGAGTAACGGCGATGGACTCGCCATCTGTCACGTTGGCACCTAATATACCTCTGGCGGAAAGTGGGTGTGTGGGTATTACCTATACACCTCTGCCTACCCCTTTGGGGACCCTTGTGGGAAGGCGTGAGGATATATCCTATACAATAAACAACGACCTATTGTAGGGCCTACGCCGTTTCCCTTAACATAATAATATTATAATTCCACATCAATTGAAAAGAGTAACCATGGAGTTTCCTGCCGGTTCTCTATGGAAACGACCAACCCGAACCGTGCACCTTTTTCGACGTTTTATAAGCCCATCTAGGCCTGTGTGAAATAAAATATTTTGACTTTGATTTTTGAGACCACCGAACTATATGTACACCGTATGAGTCGACGAAGGTCAAACGATTCCCACGGGATATTAGTAGGTACAATAGCTTACAAACTTCGGTACAAGTTAGATATGGAAGTAACGCCAAGCTTCAAGTTATGCTAAATGAAATATTTTATTCATAGAAGTTCTCAACTAAGCTGCCATAGTTTTAACTTTTCAAGTAAACATAACTTAGACTCAGTTTAACTTAAGTTCCGTTTCTCTGAGCAAGTTTCTGGTACGTTTGTGCCTTAATTTCTACCCCTTGCTAAAAGTTATTTAAGTATTAAATGTATGAAGATACTGGGGAATGCAGACGAAGAGAAGATGTATGTGAGTTTAAAACTGGCTCTACTCTCTCTGCCTACCCCGTGAATAATGTGATATGTATTTTTATTTAGTGTCTCAGTGAGATATATAAACACTAATATAACATTAGTTCGAATTCCGACTGTACCGTTTTACTCAGCTTTAGTACAGTGATTAGTCACACCACGAGCTTTACGGTGAATGAAAACATCGAGAGGAAACCTGCATACGTCTGAGAAGAAATTCAATGGCGTATGTATTATGCTTTAGTAACGGCGATGGACTCGCCATCTGTAACGTTGGCACCTAAAATATATCTCTGGCGGAAAGTGGGTGTGTGGGTACTACCTATACACCTCTGCCCACCCCTTCGGGGACCCTTGTGGGAAGGCTTGAGGATATATTATTATTATTATATCAGACAGGCGCCACTAATATAATTCGCTACCTATGTAATAGAATTACGTAATATACCTACATATGTATATAAACGATGAAATATGTTACCAAGGGGTGAGCAGACGTTGTAAAAATAACCTTATATTATTCATATAAAGACACATAGGTAGATGAGAACGTCAAAAGTACTCAAAACCGGCGAGCATGTATAATGAGAAAGAGATTTATGAATGTGGACGAAGCGAAAGAAGTATGTGAGTCTAAAGGGCTCTTGCGCTCCACTCTATCTGCCTACCTGACTCGCCATAATGATATCATGTTGTATGTAAATATTTATTACTAGCTTATGCCCGCGGCTTCGCCCGCGTGGAGTTCGAAAGAGTAGCTTATGTATTTTCCTGCTAGAATCGGTTCAGCCGCTATGCCGTTAAAGAGCTACATACTTTATAATATTAGAGCTTTGAATTTTTCGGGATTCAAATGTATCATATGTCCTAATCCTAAGTATAAGCCTAGCTATATTTTTTTTTCCAATAAAATATATCCTGTGTTACTTCTAATATCTCCAAAAGTATGCGTACAAAGTTTCATGGTGATCGGTTAAGTAGTTTTTACGTGAAAGCGAAACAAACAAACTTACATTCACATTTATAATATACTAGCTGTGCCCGCGACTTCGTCGGCGTGGACGGCTTTTTATATTTCGTAAAGATATTTTTTTTTCAATAAAAAGTATCCTATGTTACTTCTAATACCTCCAAGAATATGTGTACAAAGTTTTATAGTGATCTCTTAAGTAGTTTTTACGTGAAAGCGTAACAAACAAACTTACATTCACATTTATAATATTATTAAGGATTAAGGAAGTAGGTATCTAAGGATTGGTGTGTTTTTATAAAATATGTTCTGTTGGTGTGCAATAAATTAAATTTAAATTAGCGAACAAGCCGAAATAAAACAACCAAGCTTTCGATTAAAATTCCCAATTCGGGGCCGAAGGAAATCGCGATCAAACGTTAAATTATCCATTACAGGAATAAGGAGGGAGCTTTACGGATTTAAATCTCCCGAACTGGAGATCTGACTAATCTTTTTGGAATTGAAATGGCGTATTCGTTACATAATAATAATAATAATAAATAAATACCCTGGGACAATTCCACACATATTAACGTAGTGCCAAACTAAGCAAGCTTATACTATAGGAACTAGACAATGATTTACATACTTATATAGATAGATATATACATAAATACATAGAGCAGTTGCCTGCGACGCAAAGGTCGCAAGTTATTCGTCGTAAAGTTCGGTTGTAAAGTATTACCTATACACCTCTGCCTACCCCTTCGGGGACCCTTGTGGGAAGGCGTGAGGATATATATCTTACAAATATCTGCCCTCAGCGGTAACTGAACCCGGGCTCAATTCACATTCGCAGTCATAAGCACTAACCATTAGACCAGACTGCCGTCTGATTAGTCACCACGAGCTTTACTGAAAAGAAAGGATGGCCACCGACTTACTATTTGTCACATTGACACCTATATATTCGCTGGCTTAAAGAAGGTTCTGTTAGACCTCTGCCTACCCTTTCGGTGACCATTGTTGGTACGCATAAAGTAAAGGAAATATTTATTTATATAAGAAAATACACCATCCACAGTTGTTCTCAATTCCTAAGCTAGGCTGGGCCTTTAATATAGGTAATTGATTCGTACCGAGTTACATCGATGTGAAAGCTAAATTACAAGAGAACTGATACTGTAATAATTATATTATTATTGTGTAGTGAAGTTTGTAGGCTGTGTGTGTGTGTGTGTGTGTGTGTGTGTACGTCTGTCTGTGTGTGTGTGAGAGAAATAATGTAATCCCTTTTAGTGGTCGTTCAATTTCGAAGTAATACTACGATTCGAGCCATGTATGAACTGTATAAATAAGTTCGTGGAATCGGCACGCGTTGATGTTGAATAATGCATTGTTCTCCGTCAGTTGTCATCGAAGTGGGTAAGTACGGACAGCATTGTATAAATGAAGGATATGGCTGGCGGATTCCTTATACAAAATTGGGGTTTGCTGACTGGGCCAGTACTACCACCCAGTGGCGTAGCTAGGTAACCAAAGGCCCTGGGGCAAAATGTAAACTAGGCCCCCAACTAAACTATTAAAAATCGTTTGTTCCGTATTCGTCGTTTTCCGAATTCGACGTACGAGAGATTTGTCGTAGTCCAGATTCATCGTAATACAGTCGACTCCATAATAAAATTAAAAACCAATTTAAAATTGTGACTTATTTTAAATATATTTGTATCGATATGTATATGTATCTGTATGTATATGTATATATGTTTGTATATAATATGTATATATGTATAATATTATATACAAAATTTTACCTAATAAGATGCCGTGCACTTTCAACTACCAAATTACTTGTATATCAATATTAATCTATTCCATCCAAAGGTTGTCTGGAAGAGATCGCCGAGTGCGATAAGACCGCCAATTGTACTTTGTCTGTCTATGATGTTCTGTCCTGTTTAAATTATGGTGTACAATAAAGCATATCGAGGGGTGAAAGGCTATTTGTTTTAAGCGACATTTTACGAACTTTACAGGGGAGCCATTTAATGATTCAAAATTTCGAAAAAAAATCGTTATAAAAAAACTACTGCTCTTACTTTAACGGGGATGGGAGATCTTTATTGGAAAAAAATCCTTTCATTTTTTTGTATTATTATCAATAAAAAAACAGTTAAGAGTTCCAAGATAAAAGTCGCTTAATACAAAATGATCTGTATCGCCTTATATTTAGAGTAAGGAAAAATGATTCAACCTCCAATATCGTCACTAATCAGCAGCAAGCAAAATGGTTTAAATGACTTTACGGTGCTTATGCAGAAGCAAGAAAAATGATTGAACCGACGTTACTCTATGATAACAGGAGTAGGCTTATTTGTTTAACTACCCATTGGGTTTTGATAACAATACAGGCTAGTTGACTGAAGCAACAATGAAAATTTTTATTGAGTTGTTTGATGTCTCATGTTTCGAATGGATTTTATTAATCATGGTTGTTGATACAAGATAATAATCAACAGATTTATAGTCTATTATGAGGTTTTAATATTAAAATGGTCGAATAATTAATTTATTATGGCAGGAATATAATTAATAAAAAAGTTATGTTAATTAGAAAATCTTTTATTACACGTATCTCTAACATAATAAGCACTCAGTCTAATGAGATCGTTGCTATCCTTATTATCCATTACTATAAAAGTAGTTTGTTACCTCTCTGGACCACTGTTAAAATTGTCATAAAATGGATTTAAAATGCGTAAATCTTTGTTTTGGTCATGATAAGACAAGCTGTCTAAGAGAGTTACTGAAGATCTTCTTTTCGTACTGGGCCGTAATAATTTGGTTTTCTTTTCATTTTCATCACTTATGAGTTCAATTTTGCTTCTCAAATATTTTAGTCTTTTTGGCTCCATTGTGGCCTAAAAATATAAGACATAAATAAAATAACGAGGTACTATTATAGGCGTTAATAAGAGAGAACTCGTGTTTAAAGCAACATACAAAGCAGTCTTCGATCCGCCGCATGTCACTGGTAGGTAATAAACTAGTATGTATAGTAATAAGCTGGCGTGTTATTCTATAGCTAATAACGTGTATACATTGAATACACCATGCAATTATTCAGTAAACACGTAAATAATAACCTGTATTCATTTATTAAGTAGGTACGTACCTACTTACTGAGGTGTGTATGTACTATACTTTCGATAAACAACACTCAAACACTAACCATTTGCTAGTTACATTATAACTAATTATTTTATTCATTTACAGACACTATTTAAATTAAAAATACTTACACGCTTACATTCTGTTGGTTCTTATCCCGAAGCAACAACAGCACGCGCCCTGTATCCCGCCACATTCACGAGTGTCTGATGCGCCCGCACGAGGCGGGACAGTAATAATACTGCCGGGTTTAGAAAAACTATGCCAACATTTAGTTGTTTTAAATGACATGGATTGTTAGTGTCATATTAAAATTTGAGGGTCTAAAAGACCAACTATTAATATTATGATTCAAGTAAAAATGTTTTAAATCTAACCACTTGATATTAAGTTTATCTTAAGTGACGTATTTACAAAATGTGGATACTAACAAACTGTTCAAGTGACTAAGGAACAAAGTTTTAAAAACAGAAATATTGTTTGAAGCTCCAAACAGAGTGCAAAACAGTTGCTGCGAAAAAAGTTGAACCGACGTATCTTATTGAATTTGGCTGCCGGGCTATTGGTTGAAACGACATTGCCTAGTGCTAGCAGTGGAAAGCAAAATGTATGAAGGGACTTTTCATCTAAAGTTAACTATATCGAAAATCGCTTTATCTGCCTTTCAACAAAAATTTTAGGACGAGAATAACGGCTTAAAGTCCGATTCTCTATTTTTGTTTACAGCTTAAATAAAGTTCTAAAAAAATTTGGCAAATGTGATGTCGGATCATACATCATGTGTAAGAATTATGTATTAAAATTGGGTTGTTTGAAGCGACACAAAAGTGCTCCGATTTGAATGAAACCCGGCTCATTCGACGAAGAAAAAATCGCTGATTCCGAATATGTATATAACTCTATATCGCCCTAAGTGTCGCTTAAGACAAATAGCCTTTCACCCCTCGATATAAATAAATAAATAAATAAATAAACAAATTAATATTAAGTTTCCATTTTTAAAGCCGCATGGCATCTTTTGGCAAATTTTCACTTGTCCAATGTATAGTTTGTAAGTCCGAGTCAGAGGAGTCTGAGCTTCTAGCCTAGCCCTAGTCTAGTCCTCCGGTAGCTACGCCACTGCAGCCACCTCATGATAGCCTAAACTAATCCACAAGGAATGTTCTGATAGTTTGAAGCCCCAGTGGTCCTTCATGCATCTAGCGCAGTACTTCTGGCGCTGCCTATTTTAAAGTCCTGTTCTATTTTGATAGTTAATATAGATGGGGCTCGATCATCATTGAAGGCGTCAAACTTTACAGTCTCTTTTGTTATACGAAGGAGAATTGGGTTGATGACGGCGTAAGGACCTGACTGTCCTATTTGCTTAGCTTTGTGCTTTTGTGCAGCCTTTCATATTTAGCTGATGACGTAGCGGCCGGGTATTGAAAGCCAAGTTTACAGATCCTAGCAGTTTCAACTACACAAAATGGATTGTCTATCAAAACCATAAAAAAAAGTAAAATGAAATCTTGTAACAAAGCCTTATTTCAGAAATGGCGGATCTATGTAGATATTTAAACAGGATAACATTGAAAATAACTGAAATTCATGTTTCAACGAAGCCAACGAAGCAACTCGTGACTGGCAATATTGCCTAATGAATACCGGATATTTGAGCTAGCTTGTATCTAAACATTTTGTTAAAATATCAACCATTAAATATTAGCTACAATACCTGGAAATTTCGTCCAATTTATGTTTTAAGTAAACAGCTATTTAATAAAGAAATCTAGCCATTTATGGCTGATATTATTTTATATGTAGAAGTTGGATTGAGCACGGATGAATGAGGATGAAGCGAAAAAGGTTGGTAAGTAGGTATGGACTTCTGGCACTGCGTCTAACCCATCGGGTATCCTTTATGATGTGATGCAAAATAACATAATAGCATTACAATAATACATTTCTTCTATTTCCATGCTTCCCCTGTCTTCACTAACATTATTAAGATAGGAGTACATGCTCGCCGGTTTCGAGTACTCTTGACTTGAGTGTCCGATCGATTTCATAAATTAAAGGCAAAATATTGTTTTTTACTTAAGTAAGATATAGTCGCACTACAATCTGTACAGTAAAGGAAAATATCGAGAAGAAACCATACGTTTGAGAAGTAATTCAAGGGCGTATATATATACACGTAGGTACATAATATATGTCAGGCGGAGAGTGGGTGTTTGGGTATTATTACCTATACACCTCTGCCTACCCCTTCGGAGCCCTATATAGGACTGCCAAGACGACGAACAATTACGTCGTATTCCTCACATAAATATCTGCCTACTAGAATCGTTCCCGCGACCTCAAGCTTCACAGTCAGGTGTTTTGACCACTAGACCAGACGGCCGTAGATCTTTCTCCAATCTTAGTATCCCCAAAATATGGCGTGTGCACCAAAACATGCGAGCTGGAACCGGGTCGTGTATTTCAAGCCGGCGACACACGGAACAACTTTAGAACGTGTACGCAAAATAGGTCATTGACAAAATATTGTTTCGGTGTAACGATACGGTGCTTAGTTTCAACTAAGTGTTGACGTTTGGCGGCGATAGATGGCGGTAAGGGCGGGATGGATCGCGCTATTACTTTAAGATACGTTTAATGATGTTCGTATTAGGGTATTGCGTTAATGTAGCGTATGGTCGTTAGGACTGAATTTCTATAGATATATATAAATTTTACTTACGGTCTACGGAAGGTATAAAATTGTTATTGTAATATTGAAGAAATTGTACATAATTCTCTTTTCTCTTATCACTTATTATGGGAATAAAATAATAAATTGACTGTATTACCTATTAAGTATAGTGTATTTTCACCATCGTCTTTCACGATAATGGGGTAGGTTAGGTACTGGGTAGGCAGAAGTGTAAGATGAGAAGAAATGTAAAGAGAGAGACTGCATACTCTATCTGTCTTCCTCGCAAGGGACTCTGCGTGATGATATGCATGTATGCGTAGAAATCGACTCATTTTTGCCTTCCTTGAGGTTAAATTATGATGTTATATTATCGTCATCATTATTCTAGGGTCAAGATAACAGCGTCTTTCATTATTACTCTAGCACAGAAGAAGTGCCTCGTCTCAACTGCGTTAAAATTGATGTCCGAACATTAACGTAAAGATGTTTCAGATCTAAATCTAACTCATATTATTACGGAATAATGTAGCTTTTATATATATATATCCTCACGCCTTCCCACAAGGGTCCCCGATGGGATAGGCAGAGGTGTATAGGTAATACCCACACACCCACTTTCCGCCGAAGTATATTAGGTGCCAACGTGACAGATGGCGAGTCCATCGCCGTTACTCAAGCACGACTATACATACGCCTTTGAATTTCTTCTCAGACGTATGCAGGTTTCCCCTCGATGTTTTCCTTCATCGTAAAGCTCGTGGTGTGACTAATCACTGTACTTAAGTTCAGAAAAACTCATTGGTACAGTCGGGATTCGAACTTGCGACCTTTGCGTCGCAGGCAACTGCTCGAACCACTCGGCCACCACGGCTTCATTTTTTTAAGCTTTTATTAAGTGAAATAATTTTCAAAGTCACTTCAGTAGTATTTGAGATCAGCCATGACAAACATGCAGACAATGAAATCTTGACTAAACACACATACAAAGCAAAAGTGTGTGCAAGAAGAGGCAGAGGAAGACCACGGTATACATCACCACTACCTAGATCAAATCGATCGGATGCTCAAGGACGGGAACGTCAGAGTACTCGAAACCAACGAGCATGTATGAAGAGACTGATGAATGTACCAAGCGAAAGAGGTATGTAAGTCTAGAAAGAACTGGCACTCTATACTCTCTGCATACCCCGTTAGGTACTCGGCGTGATGATATGTATGTATGAAATTTTTTCCTATATAATATTAGCACATTTAATGTTGAAGCTTACTTATGTATGTGAAATGTGGAAATGTGTATAACCCGTGTAATTTATCTTCCCTATCAGTTGAAGGTGAATGTCTGCCTCTCGCGAAATCTCATTTAGCGGGTAAGGTTCAGTTTGTCAGACGAAATGAAACTCATTGTTGATTGTCTAAAGTCGGTATTTAATTGGGTTCTGTCTGGTTGACAGGTTGGTTTTGTGGGAAATGTTCGTGGATATTTTTATTTATAGATCCGTGGTGGACGGGTGGTTCGAGAGAGATGCCTGAAACACAAAGATTGCAAGTTCGACCACTGTAGACAGGCATAATCAGATTCTTATTTACTTAAATTTGCGAGCACATATAAAGAAACTGATGAATGTGGACGAAGCGAAAGAGATATGTGAGTCTAGAGAAAACTGGCGCTCTACCCTCTCTGCCAAATCACGTTAGGGAATCAGCGTGATGATATGTATTCGGAGAATCAGCATTGCTATCCAGCGTGGCAACGTTGCTAGTCTTCTTGGCACGTTGCCGCGGGATATCGATTTTGATCACATATTTTATCTGTAAGTAGTTCGTTATACAACTGTTTTTTATAAAAAAAATATAATAATATATCGTCAGGCCTTCCCACAAGGGTCCCCGTAGGGGTAGGCAGAGGTGTATAGGTAATACCCACACACCCACTTTCCGCCAGAGGTATATTATGTGCCAACGTGGCAGATGGCGAGTCCATCACCGTTACTCAAGCACGCCTATACATACGGCTTTGAATTTCTTCTCAGACGTATGCAGGTTTCCTCTCGCTCTTTTCCTTCACCGTATAGCTCGTGGTGTGACTAATCACTGTACTTAAGTTCAGAAAAACTCATGTGTACAGTCGGGATTCGAACTTGCGATCTTTGTATCGCAGGCAACTGCTCGAACCACTCGGCCACCACGGCTCCGCGGATGTTATAAATACTGTTAACTGCTGTTTTGGTAATAAAATAAATCAATAAAAAACACATTAGTACAGTCCTGGGCTTGAATCTGCAATCGACGTTGCTGGCTACTCCAACCACTTTGCTACCACGGCTTTTAATAGCCATAAGTGCCAATTAAATAACCTCAACGAATGAAGTGTGAAATTCATATAATTACGAGTAGGCACCAAATGCTAGCTATGTGCAATAATCCCATTTTCCATACGATGTGATAATTAGCGTCCGGGATGTAGGGCTGTCAAGTTTATTGAGTTATTAGCATTAAATTATGAGTACAAACCGGCGAGCATGTATGAAGAGATTGATGAGTCTGCATGATACGATACAGGTCTCTAAGTCTAGGGAGAACTGGCGCTCTACCCTCTCTGCCTAGCAGGTGAGGAACTCGGCCTGATGATTTGTATGTAGGTGTTCAATTGTATTTCAATGATAATCTATGTCTGTATTAAAACATATTCTATTTATAAAAATTTGGTGCAAACAATGAATTGCTCAATGAACTGCTGCGCCAGGAGCAGTTCGTGTACCAATTTTTCTGAACTTAAGCACAGTGATAAGTCACACCACGAGCGTTACGGTGAAGGAAAACATCGAGAGGAAACCTGCATACGTCTGAGAAGCAATTCAAAAGCGTACGTGTAGTCGTGGTCAAGTAGCGGCGATGAGATCGCTATCTGCCGTGATGGCATCTAAAATATATCTCTGGCGAAAAGTGGGTGTGTGCGTACTGCCTACACGCCTATCCTTTCGGGTATCTTTGTGGGAAGGCGTGAAGATATAGGTATATGGAGCTATCTATCTCTGTAGCAAATTTAATTCAATTACGTTCATTAGTTTTTGCGGGAAAGAGTAACAAAAATCCTCACAAACTTTTAGATTTTAAAAATTTGTAGGATTTAAATTTAATTATTTTTTTAATTAAAAAGTTTAAGCACGCGTTCCAACCCTAGCGTATGAGCTCGTTTCAAACACAGCTTAGAATAAGTGCACTTGTTCTCAACATGCTGCAGAAACGTTCATAAGTTAAATTGTTAGTTTTATTGGTGGTACTAGGCTAAGGCTATAAATTATTTTTATCCCTTGGGTGGCAAACAAGCACGCAGCCCGCCTGATGGTAAGTGGTTACCGCCTTTGACGTTTCCAATACCAGAGGTATCGCTCGCAGGAACTCCAAATGCTCTTACATACATACATATCACATCATCACATCACGCTGAGTCCATAACCGGGTAGGCAGAGAGAATAGAGCGTCATTTCTCTTGCGACTTACATACCTCTTTCGCTTCATCCACATTCATCAGTCTCTTTATACATGCTCGCAGGTTTCGAGTACCAAATTTTTATGGTTTCTGATGCGTATACTAATATACCAATGCGTACATTCTCCTAATATTTTTAATTTGAAGGTTTGTGAGGCTATGCTCCATTTTCATGTAAAAATTATATACGAACTGAATACACAGATTTTTAACTGAGATAGATTAATTATTAGTCACACTACGAGCTTTACGGTGAAGGAAAACATCGAGAAGAAAAACTATATACGAAGAGAGGTAGGGCATAACGGGTTTCCCGTTCAAATTTGCAGCTGCCCGACTGGGGCAGGACCTTGTGTTGTGTTGCTACGTGGTGAATAAGGTTTCCAGTAATGAGCTCCTTGGGGAGGGGGGAGGATTGTTACATTGTCTTGGAAGCAGAGGGATTAAACCTTATGCTGCCAACACACTATAACTCTCCGAACACAGAGTGGCAACGCGCAAGTGATACTTTGGTATCGTGAGCGTAAATAGGCTACGGTAACCGTTTCCCTTCAGGTGGGCTGTATGCTTGTTTGCCACTCTTGTTGCATAAAAAAAAAGTAGTCGTGCTTGAGTAACGGCTATGGACTCGCCATCTGTCACGTTGGCACCTAATATACACTCTGCTTACCCTTTCGAGGACCCTATTAGGTGAAGTGACTGCCAACTCTAAAGTTGAGCTTGAGAGTCCGAAATGACCTTTCTTTAAGAGAGTAAAGTGTCTGACATTACAACTCAAAAGTGGTGTGATCATGAACAACCTCTAAACATGGTTGTACCGAACCCTTCCGTACATATTTTTTTAGTAAACTTTACAAAGAGCCCGAAATCCAATAGCCAAACTTCACCAATTTAATCGGACAAATGAGTGGGAAATTTTGAATATTTCATTTCGTATTCAGAATGATTTTTGTAACTATCTATTTATTTATAGATTTATATATATCTAGCCGTGGTGGCCGAGTGATTTGAGCAGTTGCCTGCGACGCAAAGGTCGCAAGTTCGAATCCCAACTGTACCAATGAGTTTTTCTAAAACTTAAGTACAGTGATTAGTCACACCACGAGCTTTACGGTGAAGGAAAACATCGAGAGGAAACCTGCATACGTCTGAGAAGAAATTCAAAAGGCGTATGTATAGTCGTGCTTGAGTAACGGCGATGGACTCGCCATCTGTCACGTTGGCATCTAATATATCTCTGGCGGAAAGTGGGTGTGTGGGTATTACCTATACATCTCTGCCTACCCCTTCGGGGACCCTTGTGGGAAGGCGTGAGGATATATTATTTTATCTATTTATTTACAAATGAATAAACTATTCTTATTATCACGCTGAAAACCATATTTTATTATTAACCCAAGGAATTCTTGGGTTCTCATCATTAAAGGTAAGGATTGTTCCCAGCAACTATGAAGAGAATTTAGTCAGTCGTACTGAATTTACTGCTACTTTTGGTACGGTTTGAGAGCCGTATTATTTCCGGTTCCGGTTAGAATTACAACCTCTTGAAGGCTTCGAACAGTTTCAGTTAGTGTTATAGCTGGTTAAAATGGTCGATTAATTTTTATTCTTCTTGCTAAGTAAGAGCCGTGGTGGCCAAGTGGTTGCCTGCGGCACAGACATCGCAAGTTCGAATCCCGATTGTACCAATGAGTTTTTGTGAACTTAAGTGATTAGTCATACAGTGATTAGTCACACCACGAGTTTGACGGTGAAAAAAACCACCGAGAAGAAACCTGCATACGTCTGAGAAGCAATTCAAAAGCGTACGTGTAGTCGTGGTCAAGTAGCGAAATCGCTATCTGCCGTGATGGCATCTAAAATATATCTCTGGTGGAAAGTGGGTACACACCCACTTTCCACCTGGTACTGCCTATACATATCGCCCTACCTCTTTGGGAACCCTTGTGGGAAGGCGTGAGGATATATACGTAAGGTTGCTTGGGGCTGAACTAAACAAGCCGTGTGCGATGGTTGCACGCAATATTGAATGCGCCCGTTCCAGTCGCGTAGATGTGTCCGGAGCTTTAAGCAGCCATCAAATGCAATTTATTTCCCTCTATCGGCCGGAGTGACTCCATAAAGGAATCATAAAGCTAACTCCATAAATCTACCAGTTTATCTGCTGGACGGACTTTTCACTTTACATGGGGTTAGGCCAAGCGGGGCTTTTCATTGGAGGGTAGAGATCACACGACTTAGAAGAATGAATGATACATCGTTAATGGTAACGATTTTAGATCGAATGTGCAATGAAGAGGCACGCAAAGTAATCGGCGTGAATTAGGGTGTGATTGTAAAGATGTAGAAAGGCATGTTACGACGGTAGAGTTATATAGAATGGATGAGTAAAGAATGGTTGACGAAACAGATGTACAATAAGTGTCCGGCAGTGGAAAAACACGTTCAAACTACCTAGATCAAATTGATAGAACTCAAGTATGGGCACCTCAAGAATTCTCCAAACCAGCATGTATGAAGAGAAAAATGACTATAAAAGTCAGATATTTAATTGCGTACGTAAGGAAGTCGAAGAGATTGCGCTAGATAGAGGCAAATAGAAAGGAGTTCACAACATGGAGTTCAACAGAGACGCCGATAAGAGACCAGTAATTAATTTATGATCAGATCAAATGCGATGGTATCTCTAACATATGTACATGGTTACTGGGTAGGCAACGGACTTATTAAGCTCCTCAACATCATTCACAATCATCATTCCCTTCATACATGCTCGACGGCTTCGAGTTGGTCGATTTGATCTAGGTAGTTGGAACGTGGTGCTCCTTTCCGCAAATGTTTGTGTCATTCGCATTCTATATCTGTTTCGTCAATCTTTCTTCACTCCTCCTTTCTATGTGTCCAAACCAACGTAACATGCCTTTCTTCATCTTTACAATCACACCCTCGTTCACGCCAGTTGATTTGCGAATCTCTTCATTGCGGATTTCATTTAATTTCGTTACAATT
The DNA here is from genome assembly GCA_016069955.1 of Drepana arcuata. Taxonomy (NCBI): domain Eukaryota; kingdom Metazoa; phylum Arthropoda; class Insecta; order Lepidoptera; family Drepanidae; genus Drepana; species Drepana arcuata. Next base: position 27,518 of record JACCPG010003393.1, read on the forward strand.
TTCAAAGGGCATGCATTTTCATTGCTTTTATGCTACCTATCTCTTGTAGTATGATCGGTAGCATAAGTCATATCAGAATGCAGGCTTCGGTGTCCACATAAGATTTAATCATAGTGATCTCTCGCACGCCACACCTACTGCGTAAATCACTTAGCCCCGTTGTTCATCATTAGGTAGATTGACAGTTTAGTGATTATTTATCATCGTGTCAATAACGATCGGGCGTGATACACGGGCTGATAGGACGGCCAACTATTTTAAAACTTTTAACCGCCTTAAAAAACGAAGGAGCTCAATTCAGATGTATTTTTCAAAAAAAGTATTATCCTTATTTACAATAACAACAATTAACAATATTTACAAAGAACAGTTGAAACTAACTATTTACAGATAAAATATTTGTCCCAAATCGGTATCCCGAGGCAACGTGCCAAGAAGACTAGCAACATTGCCACGCTGGATAGCAATACTGATTCTCTGAGCGAGGTGTACTTGAGCAATATCTATTTCTCTACTTTGGGTATATTAACTATACTGATTGGGAAGGTTTGCTACCTTTCATCCTGTAAAACCAGCCAAGGATGGAAAAATCTTTTCACCCGTTAAGGCCCTGATGGCCTAGTGGCTCAAGCAGTCGCTTGCAACACAACACACTATGAGAAATGAAACGAAATTAAATGAAATTTAAATTACTTATTCGCCGAAGCACGGTATATTACATAGTGTAAATGTTTAAGTAGGCTGTAAAAGCTGCAAATTATTGTAGCGAAGAAAAATGTATTTCCTAAGGGCGGTGCTATTCATACAAAACTCAAGTTGACGGTCGTCTGGTCTAGTGGTTAGAGCTCCTGACTGCGAAACTTGAGGTCGCGGGCTCGAATCCCGCTGAGGGCAGATATTTGTGTGATGAACACGAGTATTTGTGCCTTAGTCTTGGATGTCCTATGTATTTATGTATATATCTATCTATATGAGTAAATATATCGTTGTCTAGTTACCATAACACAAGCTTTGCTTAATTTGGGACTAGGTCAATTTGTGTGGAATTGTCCCAGGTATTTATTAAGTACTACAACTATGTGGAGGTACTACACTGATAAAAAAGTATTGGTTCGTATTGTGGCGCCGTAACATTACGTTATCGACAAACACATAGATCTCCCAACAACAAAGTTAAACCTATCACTGAAATGTGGGTCAAACTATCCAGCAGTGTGTCACTACAGAGGGGTACACATGCAGTATCGATTGGCAGCTATTCACACATAGTTGAAATTACATACGTGCAAAGTGTTCAAAAGAATTGGAAAATTCATCGTATGATCGAAATTTGCCTTTACTGGCAGGCGCTGTTCTCTCTCGAGGTTTTAGCTCAAATGTTTATTTATTTATTTATTAAGGTACACCAACAGTACATATATTACAAAAACGAATAATAAACATTGCCACATAAATAGGTCTAATATATGAACCAATTATAGGTATACACAACATTTAGTTAGTTAAATATATCTTGTTTTTACTTCGTATGTATCAATTCCATATGAGGTTTAAATTAGATGTTTAAGGGTGAAAAGATTTCAGTATATTCGATTTAAATTGTTTTAACGTGTCATGAAAGATGTCAACATCGGCTATATGTTCACTTATGGTGTTATACTGAGAACACAGGCGTGGTAATGGTGAATGTGTACCAGTGTTAGTACGCGAGAACGGAAGAGCAAAGGTGTTGGTAATTGGATATCTGGGTTTGCGGTTGGGGACTTTTAAGCTTACTTGTTCCAATATGTCACTACAATCGATGTGGCCATTAACTACCTTAAACAGAAATATCAGATCATGTAACTTTCGGCGTTGATTTAGGGGATCCATTTTAAAAAAATCGAGTCTCTGATTGTATGGGCATCTAACTGAGATACCAGATGTAGAAAATGCTAAATATCTAGTAAAGGCCCGTTGCACGGTCTCAATTCTTTGTGAGAGAACACTGTACATCGGATTCCACACAATGCATCCATACTCCAAGTGAGTCCGTACTAAAGCGTTAAAAAGTACAATTTTAGTTTTGTTGGACCGTAACTCTTTTGAATGTCTTTTAATGAACCCGAGCATTTTACTAGCTTTTTTAACTATGTGGTTTATGTGACTAGAAAATTTTAATCTACTATCCATAATTACTCCTAAATCACGGATTTCACATACTTCTTTCAACTTAGTACCACTTATTGTATACGATGATAAGACAGGTTTTTTCTTTTTCGTATATTTAATGTAATTACATTTTTCGGCATTTAAAACCATTTTGTTTAGGAGACACCATTCACTTACTCGATCCAAATCACTTTGGATGAGGTTCACCTCAAATGTACCATCCACAGTTTTGTATATTTTTAGGTCGTCAGCGAAGAGAGATAATTTACAGTGCTGTATGTGATCGGTGATGTCATTAATAAAGATCGAAAACAATAGCGGCCCTAAATGAGAGCCTTGTGGCACCCCAGACAAAGCATAGTACTTTACAGACTCATATCCCTTTATAGTTACAATCTGCGGCCTATTGCTTAAATAAGACTTGAACCAATTCAGAAGGGAGCCAAATATACCACAAGCTTCCAGCTTTGCCAAAAGTAGCGAATGATCGACCTTATCAAATGCACTGCTAAAATCAGTATAGACCGCATCTACCTGACGTCCCTTATCGATTTCAGCAGTCAAATAGGATACGAATGAGACCAAATTGGTATTAACTGATCTACCTTTTCTAAAACCATGTTGATAGCGTGAAAGCATTGTTTCAGTATGCCGTGTTATAATTGGATGAATTAATGACTCGATAAGTTTGCCGAAACAAGACAGTATGGATATAGGACGATAATTTGTTACCATATTTGGCTCACCCTTTTTGTAAATAGGTACAATTTTTGACGGCTTCCAAGCATCTGGAAATAATCCCTCCTCAAACGAGGAATTTATGATTATGGTTAAAGGTAAAGATATCACCGGACCACAACGTTTGATAAAAATAGGAGGAATCGAATCAAGACCAGCACCTTTTAATTCGTCCAACTGTCTAATTTTTTTCAAAACCTCCTTTTCAGTAAACACAATTCTCGAAAGTGTACTAGCAGATGTTAAATTCGGATCTATTTTCACGTATTTAGTTGAGGTTGCAGTATAAACTGAGGAAAAATGATCTGCAAACAAATTTGCAATGGACGCACCCGTGTCTGCCGATTTCTCGCCCAGATTCATTGTTGATGGAAACGATATATTATTGACGCGTTTTTCCTTAACAAATTTCCAGAAGGCCTTTGGATTCACATTCAAATCATCTATTCAAGGTATACATACACTCTATTAATTGAGCGAAATCGGACACGTTGGCACATAAAATATATCTCTGGCGGAAAGAGGGTGTGTGAGTACTACCTATACACCTCTGCCTACCCCTTCCGGGACCCTTGTGGGAAGGCGTGAGGATATGTATATATGTATGTATGTGAAATCGGACTGGAGAGATGCGGTGGTAGTGGTTCGAGATGTCACCTAGAATACAAAAAAATTAATTTCGTATCCCATGTGTTGAGTTCTTTCTGAACTTATGTACAGTGATTAATCACAGCACCAGTTTTACGGTGTTAAAGAAGTCTAGAAGAAACCTGCATACGTTAGTGTAGAAATTTAGAATTTATATATAGTTGTGCCTGAGAACGGCGATAGGCTCGCCATCTATCACATGAGTACATTAATAAATCTCAGGCGAAAAGATTATGAAGCGGTACATCTCTGTCTATCCCTTCGGGGACCCATGTGCTTTTAGCTCTGCTCAGGTTGGGATTAGGACAAATATATTGAATTTTTTTTAACCTTGCGACAACTCCTCTCAAATTGACATAGTCTAAAACTAACCAAAACTTGTCCTATGGTTACTATACAACGATATACATACTTATATAGATAGATAAATATTTACATACATATACATATACTTACATACATACAAACCAAGACGTGTAGAAGAAGGTAGAAATACTCGTGTTCATTACATAAATATTTCAGCGGGAATCGAACCCGCGACCTCAACCTTCGCAGTCAAGAGATCTGACTAATAAACAGCCCAACGGTCATTAGTCAACAAGATCCGCGACGGCGTTGATACGCGTATTATTTAACACTAGCGGTGCGACCCGGCTTCGCACGGGTGTACATAATATTTTTTTATAAAAAGAAATATGTATGCCTATGTCACTCGGGTTGAATGTAGCTTTCCAATGGTAAAAGATTTTTTCAAGTCGGTGCAGTAGTTTCTGAGCCCATTCAATACAAACATACTTACACACAAATCTTTCCTCTTTATAATATTAGTATAGATATTCAACCTCTTTCGAATCCTATTTCTCATGAGACAATCCATCAGGATTTACATATCACAAGTGATTTTTTTCCTATCAGTTCCTTTCTCCATATGCTATATGTGTCATTGTTGCTTGGCAGTGATTGATGTACTTGTAAGGGATACATTCAAATTTTCGATTCAATTCAAGTGTTTTTTATGTTAAACTTTAAGATTGATTGTTTGCCAGCGTATGTTTTTTGAAAAGATAAATATTTTTTCGCCGATTCACGCCTTCGTGAGACTCTCAGGTTAGGCAGAGGGAGCGCCAATTGTCTCTAAACAGACCTGCCAAAGATAGCAAAATCTAATCAGGGCTGTACCAATGAGTTGAGAGTATGAACTTAAGTACGAGCTTTACGGTAAAGGAAAACATCGAGAGGAAACCGGCATATATGCCGTATAGGATAGCTTACATCACAATTGGACCCGATAGGTGGCGCTGCGATCGTGTTTCAGGATTTTTTTCTTTTTCACCCGGGCGAAGCTGGGCGGGACAGCTAGTATAATATATACTAGCTGTCCCGCCCAGCTGACAAAGTGACACCTAATTTTTTTTTTATACAACAAGAGTGGCAAACAAGCATACGGCCCACCTGATGGGAAACGGTTACCGTAGCCTATTTACGCTCGCGATACCGAAGTATCACTTACGCGTTGCCACTCTGTGTTCGGAGAGTTACAGTGTGTTAGCAGCATAATGGGTTAAATTCCTCTGCTTCCAACACAATGTAACAATCCTCCCCCCTCCCCAAGGAGCTCATTTCTGGAAACCTTATTCACCGCGTAGGAAAAAAAAAAGAAATTGTGTTATTTGGCTACGGACTTCTATAAGGTGGGGAGGTCCTGCCCCAGTCGGGCAGCTCCAAATTCGAATGGGAAACCCGTTATGCCCTACCTCTCTTAATATATAATATATGTATTAAGATAAGACGATATTAAAAGATCGAGATTTTTTTTCACTTAAGCAAAGACTCCAACGAGAATGTGATAATAATCCTAAGTTATTTTCCGTTTCCTGCCAAGAATCTGATTATTTCCTATTGGGTACACAGAATACTGTCATGTTTATGTCCTTGTTATCCTTTATTTATGACATGTGTTGCTCGTGCTTTACTGACGGTTGTCATCCAAGGAACGTTCATTGGTGAACCAAAATTGTCTGCCTATTTCTTTGTCATCATTCAACGCCACATCTGACTGTCTTAGAGAAAATCTCACGGGTCGCCGAAGGGGTATGCAGTGGGCAGGTAGTTCCCACACACTAGTTTTCCGTCGGAAATTATAGGTGCCAGCGAGACAGATGGCGAGTTCGTTTCTAAGCACGACTTTACAAACGCTTTTGATTTTTTTCTAAAACGTTTGTATGGTTTTCTTCACTGTACTTATTCAGTAAAACTTACTCAACGCTGTTATTGTTATAATTATAATTTTTATTATTCTTATAATAACAATATATCCTCACGCCTTGAGGCATACACCTCTGCCTACCCCTTCGGAGACCCTTGTGGAAGAAGTGAGGATATATTATAAATAAATAAAAAATGATAAACTGGAAAATTTGTGCCAAATCTTAGACTACCAGAGCGCTGTCGATCATTCCTGTTCGATCAGGGTATACAAATCGAACTAATGTTTGCATTGTCCTCCGGAAATATTGTTTTTTGGCTATATGTGGGCTGATATCAGGTTGGCTTAACGCAAAGGGCCCTCCGATTTGTTTACGTTAACACATACCTCTCTTAGGTACGGCATAACGGGCTTCCCGTTCAAATTCGGAGCTGCCCGACTGGGGCAGGACCTCCACCTTATAGAAGTCCATAGCCAAATAACACATTTTTTTGTGTTGTGTTCCTACGCGCTGAATAAGGTTTCCAGTAATGAGCTCCTTGGGGAGGTGGGAGGATTGTTGTATTGTGCTGGCAGCAGAGGGATTAGTCTCTAGTGCTGCCAACACAGTATAACTCTCCGAACACAGTGTGAAAACGCGCAAGTGATAGTTCGGTATTGTAAGCGTAAATAGGCTGCGGTAACCGTTTTCCATCGGGTGGGCCGTGTGCTTGTTTGCCCCACTAGTTGTATAAAAAAAAAGAAGGATTTGACGGTGAAACTGAAGTTGGACAATGGATAACAAGACTGTATGTTTTATCTCGTATAGATATAAGGTGCAAACTTCCAAAGCAGAGTTATTAATAGGTTACTTAATGGTTGAGTGGCTTCAGAACTGAAAAAGGTGGTTTTCAGTTTCAAATCCGGGCGGGCTTTACGTTCGATTTTTTAAAAGTTTTATCACACCATGGTCTTCACGATGTTTTCCTTCATCGTGATGAAAGATGTCAGAGAACTGATGCTAGATTATACATTTATCACGTTGACAATAGATAGTGCCAACCACGACGACGCGCCCCACCAATTTCTAATACGGAGGTCGCGAGATGCGGGTATGTCCCGACTCTATTAATTGTAGTGTGCGTGTGCACTCATAGGTAATCAGTATATATATACCTTCAATGCTCGAATTCCAGTAGAAGGTTACAGACTTACACAAGCATGAACAAGAATAGTGGGGCCCGTCTTCGTGGATACCACTATACGTAAATACACTTTGGCGAGTACCGGTAATTTTGTACTTACTATCACGCCAAGTCCCTAACGGAGTAGGCAGAGAGTATACAGCGCCAGTTCTCTCTAGACTTACATACCTCTTTCGCTTCGTCCACATTAATCAGTCTCTTCATACATGCTCGCCAGTTTCGAGTATACTTTACGTTCGCATCCTTGAGTGTCCGACGATTTGATCCAGGTAGTCGGTACGTCTTCTCTGCCTCTTTTTCCACACACTTTCGTAGTGTATATCTGTTTCGTCAATATTTATTTCCTCATCCTTTCTAAATGTCCAAACCAACGTGTTTTTCTTCACGTTTTGAATCACACACTTCTACACGCAAGTGGTTTTGCGAATCTCTTCAATAATAAAATATAATTCCGAAAACACCTCGCAATGAGGATCGTGCTTCGATTACAATAATAACCTTAAAAAGGATCGTGGAAAATAAATATTATTCAGACGAATATTTTCTGTTACGGGATGGACTCAAATATATAATCTGAAACCCCTTTGTGTTACAACAAAGAGATTCTAGCTTCAATAATATCTATATTTACTTCAGGAGTATATTATTTCAAGCATATGTTCTTGTTTCAATTCAATTCAATTAAACCTGGTCATTGATTTTCATATATAAAGATCGTAAGCCTTTTTGCCGTTCTCGCGCGTCCACCGCTCTCTTGGACCGAAGCCCTTATTGCGATTTGCTCGTCTGAAGGTTTTGAGAGTGTAATGTATAATGTTCTTATAATATTACACCTCTTCCCGCAAAGGTAACCTTGGGGACCGTTAAGACGTGTAAATGTGGGTACGACCTACTTTACCCACGTACTACGCACCCTTACACCTAGTTTCCGCCAGAGATATATTTTAGGTGCTAACGGATGGGGATTCTAACGCCTTTACTAAAGCACGACTATACATACGCCTTTAATTTCTTCTCAAACGTATGCTGGTTTCCACTCGATGTTTTCCTCCAACGTAAAGCTCGTGTTGTGCCTAATCACTGTACTTAAGTTCAGAAAAACATCGGTACAGGCGGAATTCGAACTTGCAATCTTTGTGTTGTAGGAAACTTCTCAAATTACACAAATTAATAATTGAGAGGCAAAGCCTATTTGATAGTACATGCTAATCGCGGGAACTTCTAATACGATTTGAAAAAAGTGATTACTTTAGACCCACGGGAGTTTTTAGATTAGCCAATGGATAGTCAAATTTATTGCGATTAAAACCATGTAGCACTCCAAGTAAGATATTTTCTTTTACTACGTGCAATAAAATGATAAAAATATTGTGTTTTAATAGGATTTTTCATCTGAAATTTTGCCAAAGTTCTATTAACCACAAAGTTTCTTAAAGAATAGAGTGGAAAAGCGCTCTGTTATCAGTGGAATCCAGTTTGAATCTGTAGCCTAAAGTAATAATCTATCCAAAAATCTTCTAGTTGAATGTGGTAGGACATCACTCACAAGTAATTAATCTGGTTATTAGTCCAAAGCACCATTATTCTTAGTGACCAATCTAAAGAGGACCCCACAGAACACCTTCAGTCCTTTCTAGGGTACGATTTATAAAGCTGTAACTTAGACGACGGGTCAAGACAATTTGGTCGTTTCTTCATATTGACTTATTCGGGAGATACACTGTCGTTGCGTTCGGTCAACAAATGCGCTTGTTTTTGCATATTAATAAATAGGTTATTTTTTTTTAACTTATTGTGACGTATTAGATAGTGGTATTTTTGTGTTTATTATTATTATATCCTCACGCCTTCCCACAAGGGTCCCCGAAGGGGTAGGCAGAGGTGTATAGGTAATACCCACACACCCACTTTCCGCCAGAAGTATATTAGGTGCCATCGTGACAGATGGCGAGTCCATCGCCGTTACTCAAGTACGACTA